>VNJV01020688.1:0-15113 GCA_008042635.1 Drosophila nikananu | reverse complement strand
ATTTTTACGATGTAACCCCTTTAAATTTTTTGGCAAAAATGGGTCCATTCTTGACTTCAAAATCGATAACATCCTATAAGGTTTTTTGATCATAACTTGGCCTAAACTCAACCGATTTCAGTCTGGTTTGGATTTTTCTTCTTGGTTTTTATAGGAGAACATTTCTGCATTTAAAACTCGATGAGAAATTTTTGGCCGATTTTTGAACATTTTTACGATGTAACCCCTTTAAATTTTTTGGCAAAAATGGGTCCATTCTTGACTTCAAAATCGATAACATCCTATAAGGTTTTTTGATCATAACTTGGCCTAAACTCAACCGATTTCAGTCTGGTTTGGATTTTTCTTCTTGGTTTTTATAGGAGAACATTTCTGCATTTAAAACTCGATGAGAAATTTTTGGCCGATTTTTGAACATTTTTACGATGTAACCCCTTTAAATTTTTTGGCAAAAATGGGTCCATTCTTGACTTCAAAATCGATAACATCCTATAAGGTTTTTTGATCATAACTTGGCTTTAACTCAACCGATTTTGTTCTGGTTTGGATTTTTCTTCTTGGTTTTTATAGGAGAACATTTCTGCATTTAAACCTGGATGAGAAATTTTTGGCCGATTTTTGAAAATTTTTACGATGTAACCCCTTTAAATTTTTTGGCAAAAATGGGTCCATTCTTGACTTCAAAATCGATAACATCCTATAAGGTTTTTTGATCATAACTTGGCCTAAACTCAACCGATTTCAGTCTGGTTTGGATTTTTCTTCTTGGTTTTTATAGGAGAACATTTCTGCATTTAAAACTCGATGAGAAATTTTTGGCCGATTTTTGAACATTTTTACGATGTAACCCCTTTAAATTTTTTGGCAAAAATGGGTCCATTCTTGACTTCAAAATCGATAACATCCTATAAGGTTTTTTGATCATAACTTGGCCTAAACTCAACCGATTTCAGTCTGGTTTGGATTTTTCTTCTTGGTTTTTATAGGAGAACATTTCTGCATTTAAAACTCGATGAGAAATTTTTGGCCGATTTTTGAAAAATTTTACGATGTAACCCCTTTAAATTTTTTGGCAAAAATGGGTCCATTCTTGACTTCAAAATCGATAACATCCTATAAGGTTTTTTGATCATAACTTGGCCTAAACTCAACCGATTTCAGTCTGGTTTGGATTTTTCTTCTTGGTTTTTATAGGAGAACATTTCTGCATTTAAAACTCGATGAGAAATTTTTGGCCGATTTTTGAAAATTTTTACGATGTAACACCTTTAAATTTTTTGGGAAAAATGGGTGCATTTTTGGCTTCAAAATCGAGAACATCTTATACGGTGTTATTGGATAACTTTTCTGCATTCAAAACTCGATGCCCAATTTTTTGAAAATTTTTTACCATTTTGACATTTTTCTTCTAGTTGCCAGTAGGTTCTTAGGCCCAGTTTTCCATGGTTTCAAGAGGCCCCGAGTTTTTTCACATATTTTCAGAGAAGGTTTGACCACAGTGAGGTATTCCTTTCAATCATATCTAGTTATATGATGATCATTATGATATGAATAAATGTCTTGCAATAAGGAAAGTGGAGTTCTTGGAAAACCTAAATAATTAACTCGAGAAGTTGCGAAGAATAACCAATCTCAAGCACGTCTAAAAAAGGCTTTTCTCTGCTCTTCTATATTTTCAATATTGTTTGATTTCTTCTATTCTTCCCAAGTTCATCCATTTTTATTGGCGACAACAAAGTATGGTTTATTTAAGCAGTCTCCGTGCGCTTTGATGTGCCCAGGCAGGCACATCACCCGGCTCGGCTTCCCATCCTCGGAGATGTCACTTTTACGAGCTCATCGAGAGATCAACTGGCAGATCGTTTCGCACTCGTTTCGCACTGTAATCCGTAATGCGATTTGTATCTGCACATCTTTGTATCTGCGCATCCGAGGGGTAAACAAACTCGGGGCCCTGGGACATGCACAAAAGATGCGACAGATATTGGCGAATGAATGCGGCAAGTTGTGCTCTTAATTCAGAACGGGGGATGGCGGCAACTGCAAGGGGTTAGCAAGGGGCGATGCAAAATTGGAAAATTGAATGTCTTGTAATCCAAGAAGTTGTTGCCTCACTTCGCCATGCTTCGCTTATCGGCAACATTTATATGCGTATCTCTGAGATACACTCTCGGATGCTGCACTTCCGCTCTCGGTTCCATTTCCATTCCCATTTCCATTTCCATTCCACAACCACTTCCACTGCCATCCATCCATTCCCATTTTACCTGGCGCTACTTAAGTTTTCTTCGGGGAGTCCTTCGTCCTTATTCACATCCTTGTCATCATTTTCATCGCCGCTCCCAGAGGAAGTTCCAATTTGCTACGTCAATGAACCATGGCCCTGATTTGCTCATCAAGTGCCTGTCCCGTTCCCGTTCCCGTTGCCGTTGTCGTTGTCTCTCCCCTTCCACGATCCCAGGGCTCTCGTCCTGCGTCCTTCGTCCTGGTTTTATATTTTTCCACTTTTTCTCCCCACCCCAAGACCTTGTTCGCATTTCTTTTTTGGTGTTTTTCCTTCTTGGCCTGTGATTTCTGACACGGCGCTGACTGTTGGCTGTCAGCTAAAATCATTTTTGAATAAGGTTAGCGAGGGGCGTTTCCACAGTCTTGGGCCAGGGCGATTCAATGTATTCCTATTAATAGGTAAATTTTGAAGGTTTTGTAAATAAGAACGAGTATAATAAGCAAATTTAAATTATGCTAATGAGAAATTTACAGAGTTCGGTAAGAAAGTCGAAGATGTTGCCATAAAAATGTTGAGCAACATGTGGCTAAATCAACTCGCCTGGTGATGCTTAAGAAGCCTGAATTTAAGCGGAAAATGTTTACTGGGGAATTTTTATAAATGTAAAAATACAAAGTTTTGATGTAATAAGAAAGGCTAATATATAAAGTATCTCAAGTGTTTATAATAATAAAAATAATCTTTAATCTTAAAAGCAACCTTGTTCTTTGGTTTCATTTTAATGAAAAATATTATACAATAAATTTTAAATTAAAAATTATTAAACGCTTGGACATAACTCTAGCAAATTATGGCTATTCTTGAATTATTTTAACTGCATTTTCTCGTTTTAAACTATTTTCCGGTTGACCGTAAATATTTTTATAACCTCCCTCGCTACCTTATTTCCCTGCAACATGATGTCTTGGGCTCCGTCTTGCGCCAAATTGTCTGTTTACATTAAATGCATAAATTATGCAGCATTTTATTTACTTATTTATGGGCCGTCCCTGCCCGGCTTTGATTCCGCCACTTCAGCCAAAATGCCAAATGCATAAAATATGTCAGTCGGCCATGAAACATACACACAGTATATATAAACACCACCCATATATACATATATATACATATATATATATGTACAATCGCTCAAATTCATTTCGTATGCATTTCATTTCGGCGATGATGATTTTTCCACGGATTTCCATGGCTGTTGTTGGGCCGCCCTAATGATGATGTCTCAGTTTTGGGTCATTTGCCAGCGGAACAAAACCTCCCTGAATGCAGACAGGACTTTCCCTTTTCATATTAATCCCACAGAATAAAAGCTATTGCCAACTGCTGCTGGTATTAACTATGTATTTGTGTTGTAAACTCGTTTGTACTTATGTATGTAAAACTGCAAGTGCTCTTAGTTGTCGCCTTCATCAGCTGGGAGTTCTACTCCTCCTCCTCCTCCTCCTGCTCAGGCTCATCCTGATATTCAATCACATCTTCCTGTGAATCCTCCGGCTCGATCTCTTCCTTGATGGTGTAAAGGATGCTCCATGGCGGACTAGTATGGGTAGCCAGGTCGTACGGCTCCAACGGGGCAGCAATGAGCTCGGTCTCTGAGCCCGAATCGGATGTGGCCTGCGGCGAAATGTATGGGGAGAGGAACTCCTCGTTATCAGAGTCCTGCAAGTAGCCTTCTGGCTCGGGTATGCCATCCTCAGCGGTGAATGTCGAGGAGTCTGCAACTTTCTTGGGCGGCATCAAGACTGCCTTGCGCAGCTCCAGCACCTCGTTGAGGAATTCCACCTGCTTCTCGGCAATGCCGGCGACCATCTCCTTAAGGCTCTGGATGGTGGCCTCGCACTCGGACATCCTATGGCGCAGCAAAAAGTTCTCGGCCCGACAGGTGGCCAATTCGTACCTAGCAATCTTGTGGCTATCCGTTTCGGTTGATCTGGACCTGGAAAGCGGAACTAGTAAACTATTCGCAAGCTTCGCCATGAAGCCATGAAACTTACATGGACTCCCTGGCTTGGACCGGGGAAATTTGCGACATCGTGAGACTTAAAATTTTTACCGAATTCCTAGTGTTTAGTTTTCTCAAAAATATTAAACAGACTTGATGAGGATATTTTATTTTGGGTGTTTTTGAAAGCCTCTGATACTGTGGCTTTGATAGCTTTGATTTGAATGAGACTCAGGGGGGTGGTGAAAAGCCAGAATGTTAAGGACAGTGTTTTCTAGACTACTACGATGTAGCTGTACTTAAATTCCAGGCTACTTGGCTCTAAGAACTGTTGGAATTCTATGCACCTACTTTTCTGTAGATAAATTTATCTGGTAACATGTTCTTGCCCATTTAGCCTTGTTACATTATAGTTTTATCAGCGGAAACGGAATTCATGAATTTCCAAATGTGTAGAATTAGCCAAAGGACCCAGGAACCACCCTCTGTTGATGTCGACACAACACCCTGCAAAAACCTTTCCATTTCCATTGCCATATCTTTATTTTTTCCAACCCGCTGACTTTTTCTGTCATCCCATTCTGGGTGGCGTATTTTAGCCCCTACTTAGTCGTGTAATTACCAACTAGGTGGGCTTAGGATTTTAGATAGAAAACTATCTGGAGTGGCGAAGTATTCACATCCTTAACATTGCTTCAATGCTTCGAAACTTACAAAATAAATATGTAGTTTAATAGTTGTTTAACTTATAATGAACTTGATTTCAAAGGAAATGCTTAAGGATTATTTTATTGCATTTGAATTTAAATATTTTAGTTGAATAAAAAACGTTTTATAAGCAAGAAAAAGCAGGCTTAACATTAAATGAGCTGGAAATACTTGTATATAATATAGAAATGATGAAAATTAAGGTATTTGGGTGCAATTGATTCACTGAAAATATAATCTTCATAAATTTAATTGCAGAAAAACTTATTCTTTAAGAGAAATTACATTCTTTAAAAGGTTTTGCAATACTTATAATCTCAAGAAGTAATTGATAATAGAGAACCTTAATTAAGATATTCCCGGTCAAACCGATCTCACCCGAAATTGGCCAGGTACTCCAATAGTGTGAGACTCTTAACACCCGCCCCACTTGCCTACGAAAAACGTATTTCCCACTCAAGTGATTCCCGCTCACCGAGTTACGATTTACGATTCACGGCCTCCGAGGGGAACTACCCCTAAGAGGTCGAGAGTCGGAGCCATATAATTAGTGTAATTACCTCAACAGCCTACTAAATTCGAGAAAAATGCAAACAAAAATTAAGAAATCACAACATTTATATTCCCCTGTCAACGAGAGCCCCTCCGCTCGACGTTCGACGTTCGACGCTCACCGAACTCCGATTTCCGCACTCTGCACTCCGCACTCTCCCCTCGATCAAGGACAATAGAGTCCTGCGAACAATTGAAGGCATCTAATGACAGGGTGGATTGCAATTTTTCGTTTTAATTCCAGTGCCAACTTCTGTTCGATTCTCCCCTTTTACTACGGCCTGAAGTCTGCAACTTTGCAGTTGCATTGTCTGGATCGTTCGTTATAAATTACATTTATTTCCGTTGAGTCGTCGGGCCCTTGGGTTTCCATTTATATTTCCATTTCCAGCATCACCCAACTCCACCCCTTTGTTTCTTTTTTAGTTGCTTTCTGTGTCGCAGATGATTAGCAAAAACGGCAAGGAAGATGCAACCATTAGTCGTGGTCACGTGGAAATTTGCCGATCATGCTGAGGTACAAATGTCCTGCACACAGTCCCCTTTTACACGGAATCCAAGGCGGCATCCTCTGAGGCGATGGATATGTTTTGGCTCAAACATAATTAACGCCTAATGAAAATATTTTGGCTCGGCAAACCCTTTGAACCCGGCGAACACACGCACAGAAGCCAACGGGAGAATGAAAGAGGAAAATACTATGGAAATTTGTTCCCCGGAAAATTGGCAAATCGCTAATCATCGCCGGCACAAAGTAAGAAAAACAAGATGTTGGTGGGTTGCCCCTATTTTCTGGCTATAGTTGTTTATATAAAAAAGTATATACAAAAAAAGTGTTACTATTGCCTTTAACGCCTATGCTTGTGGTGACTAAGGAAATGTAATCATTGAAGAAATTCCACGATATTGAGGCTCTGCACATTATATATATGTTATATATTATATTTATTTATTTGTAGGATAAATAACAGCCACGGCTGCATTATATATAATATATTTCGCACTAAATGGAAGAAATTAAAAAACTTGCACTACGAAGATTTAATAAATTTAATTCCTCTTAACTTCTGTTGAGAATTACAATGAATAATTTATTAGCTAATTTTTTCTCAAGGTTTTTCTATGGAACAACTGGAGTTTTTATCGATTTCCACCTGTTTGTGAAAGGTAATCGCTTTGTTTGCCCACAAAATATGCTGTTTCCTTGCCTTTTGAAGTGCGCATTCTTGCCACTCTTCTTTCTGCTGGGATTCATTCATGGCTCAAATGGAAACATCTTATTTGGCAGATGCCACCCAAAAATTGGCCAAGAACTCTTTTGTGGCAGGAACTCGGCGAGTCCCGGAATGTGTGGCCATTAACTAATGGCCCGAGGATCTGGACAAAGCCAACGCAGGTGGCCCTGTGCTCGAGTGTTTCTATTTACTTGCTGTTTCCTTTATTTTTTGGGCACTATTGGTGACTTCATTTGGCCACACACACCAAGGGTAATGACAACAATTAGTGCAGCCGGAATTCGTTCAGTGACTAAACAGGATTTCTGCAGGACCAACACTCGACAGCATAATCAGGAGGCAGCAGCACCAGCAGCAGCAGCAGCAGCAGCACCAGCAGGAGCAGCCAACTGCCACGTGGGGCGTCCCAGGATCACCAGGACATCCCTCTGACACACACAAATGGCGCAAAAATCGCAGACGCAAACGCAGACACTTCAATTATGAGTAAGGTAAATATTTGTATGCCAACAACGCAACAGGATATCAATTCACCGAAGCATTATCAAAATCAGCCCATGTGCATGTGTGCCCATGCGTTTTGTCCTCCTCTTCCTTTTCATTGCAATTTTTCTCTCTTTTTTTTTTTTTTGTTTTTTTTTGGAATAACTCAATTTGACACAAAAGTCAATGGATGAGCAGAAATGCGGAATCGAGGCAGCCGCCAGCCACCCCGGAAGCCAAGTCAAACTGGAGTGCCTGTTGGCATTGTTTTGGCCAGATCGACGGGCGGCCCCAGGATGTGCCAGGACTTCCTAGCCTTAAGATTTACAAGTATTTTTTTGCACGAAGATTATAATTATTAAGAAACAGGAATATAAAATACTAAGTTAAATTAAGTCCGCATAAATGGGATTTAAAGTTGGTTCTTGCTTGAAGCAAGCCCCTTTTTAATTGTACATATTTCAATGAAAGCTTATAAACAAAATTAATGATTTGAAAGTACAAATAATAAATAAACCATCTATAAGGCATAGAATAAATATATCTAATTTGATTTACTATGAAAACATTTGCCTTAAAGCTGTAAACATACAAACAAAATACCAATTCACATCTCATAATATTTCTGCACTCCCAAAATGCTGTTAAATATTATTACAACAAACACTGGCTATATACAATTGATATTTGATATTATTTTGTGCATCCCCCTATTTGTTTTTCTTTTTTTTTCGCAGCATCAATTTTGTTTCACTTTCGGCTCCGGCGGAGTCCCTACGTTTTTTTGAGCACACTTTTGATTTCGGGCAGCTGTCGTTGGCCTTCTGCCTGGATTTACGGCTAAGGATCGGCCCCGGGATCGTCTCGAATTGCGTAAGCCATAAAAATCCAGGCCGGGGCAGCAGGACGACCACTTCTGCGAACGAGGCGAAGGCGGCGGAGGAGGAGGCTGCCCTCGCGTGTCGGCCTAAAAAACTGCACACAACTGGAAGAAGTTCCAGCGGCCAGCAGCGGCCTCATAAAAAAATCCGCACAAAAAACACACACAAAAGGGATATATATCCACGCGCCATAAAAAATAAACAGGACAAAAAGTTCTGCGAAAAAAGCAGAAACATAACTGAAAACCAGAGAGACACGCAAAAATTGTTAGAAAACATTACGCAAAACGCAATCGCGTGTGTCCCGCGAACCGAGACTGTAAATCAAATAATAAACTCAAATAAAAAATAACGAAACTTGCCTTGGTTATGGTTGGCCCTCGAGTTCAGTTTTTTAGTTCTGTAGCTCAGTTTTTTCCTCTAGTTTTTTTTTTTTGCGTAGATTTTTACCGCGAAAAATGGCCAAGAGGGATCGGCAGGGTCTCTATGGTTTATGATGTAACCGTGGCCAGGATCAGGGATCAGGCACCATAAAGTGTGTGGCTGCTAATGAAGTGTCCGTGGGGTATGGGAGAATCAAGAAAGTCTATTAAAAAATAGGAAACTGTGTAGAAAAACTAGAAAACTTGGCTTTACTTTCAATTAGAGTAAAAAGCGTATCCCTCTTCGTTTCGAAAACAATTTGCACAAACGAACGTATTGCCATTACTTTTCCCTGTACTTCAATATTTTATCCTGTAAACGTCACGCCCCCCGAAGAAAATCGAATTTCAGTGATTTCTGTGACACTTTCGCTGATTTTCCAAGCGCTTTCCCTGCCTTGAGGCGCGTCCAAAGTCAGCTAATTAAAACTAAACCCTTTTGCTGGGCCTCACCCACCGCATCGCCTTGATTTTCGGGGATTCTGGGTTTTGGGACACAGGACTCGCGGCATAGAGGATTCAGGGACTTCGGGCGAAGGACCACGCCCTCGGCGAAATGTTAATTACCAACTTTTGGAGAGCAGCGGAACCAAAGTAAGCCACACTTTCCGGAAAAAGTCGGACTAAGGCCGATCGATCGATCGGAGTCAAAGGATTAGGGGCAGCGGAATCCGGGGATCATGCAGCCTCCTTTGCCGATCCTGGCGAAAGGGGTGCGGCTGTGTTTTCAAAATAAACAAATTGCAAAGGGACACACACACTCTCTGCCGAGAATGGCCACGCCCCGCATTCCCTCTCTCGCTCTCCTTCTGTTCTGCTCTCTCAGGAGCCGTGTTATCCTGGCCCGGTGAGGTGTCCTTGCCGGCAACCGCGGGGGCTGCCTTAATTGCCTGCAACTAATTATGAATAGCCGAAAAGGAGTGAAGGTGAAAAAGGGTCGCGGGTCAGGATAGCGGATAGCGGATTGCGGACAGCGTACAGCGGATCGAGGATCACTGCGAAAGGAGTGAGTGCATGTCCTGGACGCACACACATACTACTGTTTGCCCTTGCCGCGATTGTCGTCATTGTTGTTTGCAATTGTCATTTTTATAGATGATGCCATTGTCCCTTTGGCCACCGCCGCCGGCACCCGTAAAACTCGGCCGGATTAGTGGCGTACAGCTAGCGAAAGGATTAGAGTGAAATTAGAAGGATGCAGAAACAGAAACAGAAACAGTAACAGAAACAGAAGTCTGTGTACCGTCCTGTGTCCTGTGTCCTGGGTGGCGGCAGGTAAGCGCGGGAAAAACGCCACGCAAATCGCAAGGGGAGAGAGCTGGTGAAAATCAAAAGGACTCAAAGTTGGCCGGGGCGGGGAGCCAAAATCGTAATTGAAATTAATTATGCGAAGGTCCTTAAGTATATACGGCTGGCAACCTGTTCAATTATGCAGGCGGCAACTTTAAGAACTTTTTCGCACCCCTTTTTCCAGGCGACAGGCGACAGATTCTCATAATTAATGCAGAGTGAGCCAAGCAAAAAAGAAGCTGAAATTCAAATTAAACACCAAAGTCGCCAGCTTAGAGGCCATTTTTGTTTAATTACTGGGAAATAAAATCGGGGGAATTTAAGGAAGTTCAAGTAAATGCACGTTAAATTAAAGATTTGTACATAAAGCTATTAGAAAAAATCTGAAATTTAAGGCTTAAATAATTAAACAATTCCCTTACCATATTTTAGATTCCAAATGTAAAAGGCAAACTTCAAACTCCCACAGAAATGTCTAGTGCAAGCCTGAGAAAGTATCCTTTGCCTTATTTTTATGTGACACAAATTTCAAGGACAGCTTGAACCGCATTACGAGCCTTAAGGCCAGACTTCAGGACACTTTTTCTTTCGCTCATAAAACGCCGCCTAATGCGACTTTTGTCAATAATCAATTTTCGCTGAGCCGCCTCGCCTAATAATGCCAATTTATTTTCATGGCTGGAGAAAAAATAAAAAACGCCGAAAACCAGAGCACCAAGCGGAAAAAAGGGGTTGCCAAAGGGGTGAATGGGAGTGAAAGGATACAGGACTTGCATGGGAAAGACACACACGCACACGTGAGCGGCAAATGCCAGCAATTTATCTGTTTGATTTTCAGATATGCCACGTCTAAGTCGGGGACAAATCGCCCGAGAAAACGAATCAGTCAGGGATATGGCGGCCATGGATATATGCCATAAGTCACGGTTGCCCCTTAAAGGTAAAGGATTTCATTCCCATGTAAAATGGATATAATTAGACATAGCAGGCAATTTATACGCCAAGGTTTTAGGGCAAGTGAATTAAGTTATTTATGAGCTTAACAAGACTCCATAAATAATAACATATAATTTGGTAAGGAATTTATACACTTAGGCTGCATGGAATCTTCATAAAATTAGTCATAAGATTTCAACTGTTTGAATATATATTATATATAAATATTTCTCTTAACATTTATTATATAAATAAATACATTTTTCCCAACAATCTGATTCTTACTCTCCCAATTTATTTAATAACTAAACACCAGAAATCTCCCCCCTAAAATCAGCTCAGTTTGCTTGTCATTTAATTTGGCGATTAAGTTTTATTAAATGTTGCAACTGTCGGCTCGAGCCCGGTGAATCCCCCGCATTTTGCCCAGAATCCCTAGGAAAAACCCGGAAAAAAAAGGAAGCGAAATGCTGGCTGTCCGAGGCGAGTGTCAAATTAATTAAAATGTCAGCGAAATATGTTCAATTGTTGGTCAGGGAGATGGATAGATGGATGGATGGATGGATGGGCTGACAATTGGGTAGCAAGCAAGCAGCGGATTCGAAATCGGATTCAGAATCGGTATCAGACTCGGAGCCAGGGCTTAACTTCGGCTGGATGTCAAACAATATTGGCAGGAAACAGGAAAAGGCATGCCAAATGACAAGGATGCCGGAGAGGGGCGCCCTAAGCAGCCGAAGCTGCTGCTGCATGCATTTTACCCTGTAAATTCGAAAAGGCCAAAATCGAAAATCCAAAATCTGAAGGGATCCTCTCTGGCCAGGACCCGCACCGGGACCAGGAACCAGGGACCCGTTTGTGTTGTCATATTTTCAATTTTGCAATTTTCGCCCCGGCTGGCGGCTGTCACTCATTGTCCGATTTTGTGTGTGCGCTGGTGTTTGGCAATCTCATGCTTATGCCCATTGCCATTTCCATTGCCATTGCCATTGCCATTTTCCCATCCCATTTTCCGCAACCCCCGTCAAATAGTTATCCCCCGGCACCCTCTCTGTGTGTCCGTTAATGTGCATTTGACATTTGGCGAAATGAGAATCCGGGCAAATGATTCGGATTTATGGCAAATTTGTCGAGCGATTTGTGTCGATTTACATGAGTGCCAAAGCCAAGTGGCCACTCCAGGCTGCCACATGTGGCTATGGACGTGGGTCTGGCCTCAGGGATGCTACTGGTCTATATAAATATATATCACAGCAGTGGGATAGCTCCGACTTGACAGTTTCGGGAGTGTGGTCAGGGGTATTGAGATGATTTCCCTAAGACGAAGTGGAAGATGGGTTTCAGATAATTGAAAAAGACGCTGAGCGGTGTCTAGGATATTTATTTCACGGGATTTTCAATTGGGAAAATGTAGAAAACATTACAGACGGTCTCTTGATTTACAAACAGTTTGAAGTTCTAGGGATATCAGTATTGTTTTTATAATTAAATACTGAAGCTAATTAAGTTAGGAAGAGGCTGCTTATTAATTATAAAATGTAATTAAAGAGCTGCTTTTTATTTACTACTAAAATTTCTATGCAATTTCATGTTAGAAGGTTTTCAAACTAAATTCTAAACTTGAGGTAATACTCACCTTCAATATAAATTATAAAAAGAAAAACTACAGCTAGTTGTGTATATTTTACCTTTGTATTTTCCGTTTATTGTTATTCCAACAACTAAGCATGAAAAGTGCGTATTAAAAAGGGACTCTTATCCCTTTTTCCTTGCCTTTCATTGAAGGCATTCGGAACCTAACGTTACATGATCGCAAAATTCCGCGAAATATTAAGAGTTAATTTTCCAATGTTTTTTGTCAATCTTTTCCGCGCGGCGGAAAGTCAAGGACACTTTCCCACTAACTCTTGCCCAATCCCTTCCATTCCGGCAATCCTTCCCCGCATCCTTTCATCCTTCATCCTTCATCCTTCGGCTTCTGCTTTATTCGCCATCGTAGGGCTCTCTGTGTTGATATTTTCCCGTCCTGTTTTCTGGCTAACTCCACTGCCGCTTATATAACGTTGCGTTTTGTTAAACAAACCATAAAAATTTGCGAAAAAAAAAACAGAAAAACGAACAAGCAAATGCGCGGGGGTGCTCATGCTCGAGCAAATCCTTTTTTTTGCCTGTTGTCCTTTTTTTTGTTGCGAAAAATGTTCAACTGTCGCGGAGTTGAGAGCTCCGAGTTCCGAAGTCAACAATGGTAGGTAGGTGTCCCAGTGTCCTGTGATAGTCCTGGCACACAGCGGAAAATGCTGCTAAAATTTGACATGAAATCGAAGCATTTTCTTGGTTTCTCATTCGAATAAATCGAGGAATGAGGTGGAAATATTGTTAAATGATTTAAGTTTGAAATTTTAATTTGAAATAAATTTTAAATTGAATATACCGCTTATTCTATATTTCATTTAGGTATTTATTTGTTAATTGAAATAAAAAATAAAATATGACCACAGCTTATGCATTTTCATGGTTCTCATTTGGTGAAATCGATAAATATAATGAGCATAAATTGCTTTTTAAATTATTCATATTTATTTAATAAAATATAAAATTATTGTATTTAGTTTTTAAATCATTTTTAAAGTGAATACCTTTTTCATGCTGTCACTTTTTAATATTAGATGACTTGAATTTAATGTCTTGCCTTGGTTTTTATTAGAATACATCCAGAAATATTATGAAAAAGAATTGAATTTGAAATGAGAAATATTTACTAGATGTAAAAAAATATATTTATGTTTCTTTACATAACTTTTAAAATACATATCTGGCTTGTTTTGTAACTGTTCTATTATTTATTCGTCAATAAATATATAAAAAATAGGTAAAAGGAAAGAACTAAGTCTTAAATGTTTTATTTTGAGCTTTTGCAATTCCACTGCATACAAAATACAAGCATATATTTTATAAATATATAATTTAAATACATTTTAGAAATATATATAATTTTATAAATATATCAAATTTTATATTTTTTTTATGGGTTTATTTTAACACATTTTATTTGCAGTGCTCGCCTGCCAGCGAAGGAGTTGCCTTCGGGTTTGGCAATTGTTTGGTTTACTGAATGCGCCATAAAAACGTCAACGGAATTCGCAATCGCAATCACCTTTTGTGCCGCTTGAGTGTTGCCAAGCCCCCTCCAGACCCCGACCCATGGCCCCTACCCCAATCCCAACTCCCAACACCCCAATCCCCACCCACATTTGTGCACCCTCGCCACCCGTGATCCCTTTGAATGCAAAACGGAATGACAGCCGGCAAGGACGTTGCTGACAAACCCGAAACGCGAAAATGTCAGCGAACAGGGGGCCAAGAAATGTGCACGAGGGTTAAGTGTGGGACGTGCGGGCTGTGTGGGGTTAAGGAAACGCGCCGGTTGAGCACTTGCAGCCCCGGAAAGGATTACTTTGCAGTGGCAAGGAGTCGTGGTGTGGGGTACGGGGCGCGAATAAATAAACAACGGCCGAACACGAAACGTTTTGCATACGGAACTCAACTTGGGGGTAGCCAATGTAATCATGCTAAGCATACAAACGAGTTGCGAAATTAACCGTGTATCCTGGGGTCTCTTGATACCCATTTTGTGTGGGGAAAGGCACTGGGCAATTACAGGACCACGACTGTTGCCTTTTTAAGGTTTTTCCAGAATCTAACAAAAGCAGAAAGCGTGCTAAAACAATGTCTTGGGTAATTGTAAATAACATAACAATATATAACAATAAAATCAATTATTTTAAACAGGTTAAGGCATACATTTCATTAAAATACCTTACTGAACTTCATTTTGTATGCATCTATTTGAAATATTTCTACCTTTCATCCTCTCTATACTACCCCTTTGTACCCTGTAGACACACACCACCCAGCACCTCGTCACCTGCGAGTGTGTGAAGAGCCTTGTGCAATCGCTGTCCATATATTATGACACCTCCGAACCCAAACCCCAACCTTGAGGCAACATTCCCCCACCCAAAAAAAAGAGGGAGTTCCCCCAGACCCCCCTGGAAGCAATCGCAACTCGGAATGGCAAACAAATTACATGAACATGGAAATTCTTAGCGATTATGCGCCACATCGGGGGAGTACTTCGATTTCGTTTTCGGGGTTTTATTTTATTTTTAGCTGACTGTGGGGAGTCGTTTTACGGTTGTTCTCATTCTCACCGAAGAGAAGGGTCAATACAATATAATAAATGCAAATGGCTGAGAAATCAAGGCTTACGGGTTGTAAAACTTCTTACTCTTTTGCATATTAAAAGGTAATTTGTTGTTTTAAATTGGGGTAAATACTTATTTTAAAATGAATATAAGAATGTACCTATGTTATTCCTAT
>VNJV01020687.1:0-12506 GCA_008042635.1 Drosophila nikananu | reverse complement strand
AAAAAAAAAAAAAAAAAAAAAAAAAAAATCGCTTTTTAATGGTGACTGCGTTTAGAGCCCGGTAGTCAACGCATAGCCTCCGTTCTCCATTTGCCTTTGGCACCAGAATTGCTGATGCTGCATGCGTTGACTTGCTCCTTTCAACTATCCCGTAATTTAGTAAGTAACTGATTATCGTGTTCATCATCTCTCTTTGGGCAAACGGCACTTGATATCGCCGCCCCAAAAAATGGCATTCGTAGTGGATACCTCTATATCGATCGTCGTTGTTTTGCACCTGCCAATATTTGACAAATCCTCGGCAAAACATTCTTTAAAACATTCTAATAGATTGCTCACCTGTTCCTGGTGGTCGGGGTCAATGTTCGTGTTAACATTAAACCCGACCGGCTCCACTGCTGTCAACGTTGACTCTGATTCTTCGGCAAGCAGCATTTCCTGATCGTGACAGATGATATCTCTGCCCACCAGGACTTCATATGGTAGGACTTCGTTTGGTGCCACCTGAATTTGTGTGAAGAGTCTCAATTTGCCACACACAAACTCTGAAAGGATGCACTCCTTCGACTCGACCACAGATCCTCCAAAGCCTTGCAGACGTTTGACCCTTGTCTGCCGTATTGCTCCATTTGGCAGTGCTGCTTCTTTAATGAGTGTGTAATCACTGCCCGTGTCGATGAATGCTTCCAACTTTTGGCCTCCAATAAAAACGGTTTTCATTATTGGCGGATACTCTTTGTGTTGCGACTCGTCCACTTGAGCCACCGTTGATGATGTTTTCACCTTGCAGTCATTTTCATTATGCCCAATCCTTGAGCATTTGGAACACCGTTCCTTTCGCTGTGGCTCTGGGCATTTTGCCGCAAAGCGCCCTAAATTATTGCAATTATAGCATTTTATTGCTTTTATCTTGCCATCAGCATCGTTGTTTTGCTTTTCATTCGTCGTTGCTGCGTTATATAGTTGTTGATGCATATCTTGTGAAAATCTCAAATTTTCCAAAGACTTTAGCAAAGTTGAACAAGTGCGTATGTTCATAGCTAATAATGCTTTCGTGAGCCCGTTAATAATATATGAGCTTATTGATGGCTCATCGATACTTGCCCGCCGTCCAATAGCTAACATGGCGTAATATTATTCGATTAGTGACTCGCTATTGCGTCGCTTGCGACGCATCAATTCTCGGTGCACTTCGGCCGTATTCACTAAACATGGAAAATCAAGTGCGAATGCCGATTTGAATTGATCCCACGATCGATATACCTGCTGTGCATCCAGCCATGTTTTTGCGACTCCGCGCATCTTATGCTGCACTGCAAACAGCACAGCTTCACTTTTCCACATATATACGCTTTGTAGTTGCTCTACCTTTGCAATGAATTGATCCGATGTGATAGATCCCTTGATTGGATCAAACTCTGGCAGAATTCCTATCATGTCTTTGATACTTGTGAAAGCGTGACCTTGAACTTCTAGCTGTGGCGATGAGAGCACATTTTCCGGTTGCATCCCGTTTGGCGAGTGTCTCGATGCATCCAGCGTCTCACCTTGTGCCCGTACGCGTGCCGTTTCTGGTTCCTCAGTCTCTTGTCCTTGACCTCGTTGCTGCAAGCATGTCGTTTGGACCATTGTTGCCAAGTTTGCTACCATCTCTTTAAGATCGTTTATTTGGGCTTGCATGCTTATACTTGTGTTTTGTTCCGATATTTCGTAGTCCTCAGTATCAATTTCATCACTTTAGAGTTTCGTCATCAATTCATTGATCTTTGCCGTTTTGTTGTCCTTGACTTGGAGTTCATGAGCCCTCAAGATTACGTCCAAATCAGCAATCTTTAAGTCTCTTAACTTTACACGCATTTTGAGAGCTTTTGCTTGTGCACGTCTGCACTCGTTGCCGTTCTTAACCACTCTGCCCAACGACTGTCGCTGAGTCCGTTCTACGGTTTCTCTATGTACCCTTGGTAGCTTTGTAGGTATTCGCTTTTCCCGTTATCGTTGTTTTTTGCTCTCTCGGTTTCTCTTGTACTTCTTTAATACATTTACCCTTGGTGGCTTCGTAGGTATTCGTTTTTCCCGTTATCGTTGTTTCTTGTTCTATTCCTTGCGATCAACCCGTTGCGATTCTTCGCCGTTTGTCAATCTGCCTCGGTTTCTCTTGTACTTCTTTTATACATGTACCCTTTGTGGCTTTGTAAGTATTTGTTTTTCCCGTTCTCGTTGCTTGCTCTTTTCTTTCCGATCAAACGTCTGCGATTCCTCGCCCTTTGCAATTCCTCGCCGTTTGTCAATCTCCTTGGTTTCTCCTGTATAACCGTTCTGCTATTTCGTGCCGTTTTGTTGTATGTACGTCTCTTTTCCAATAGTTGACCGTTTTGCTTTTACGTGCCGTTTTGTCAAACATAGTTTTCCTTCTCATTAATTTACATTTTCCACTTAGAAATGAATTTGCATCCCACTTCTGAATTGTCAGGTTGAATTTATGGCTTTATTCTTTTATTAATAAGTATTATAATAGTTATATATGTCCCAGTACACTACATATTTATGCCACCATCGTTCACGCTGCGAGCACACGTCCGCACTCTCTCGCCTCTCGCAAGCAACCCCCTCCTACTGCTCTTCTTCTTGACAGTTCCATTTGGAGGGTTATATCTAGGACCTCTTCCCATCTTTAAAATTTCTCCGTACTCGGAAAAATAAAGGTGGTCGTTTCCCCTATGTAACAAATGTTAACGTCACGACATATAATATGTTCAAAAATAGACTGTCCATTTTGTATATAGTGTTGTATCTTCTTTAATAGCCACGCCAAAGATTTGGCAGTCCCTGGCCCATGGCACTTGTAAGGGGCCGATGTCAATGTCCTCCTCTCGGAGGAGGACTGGAAGATTTTTTGAAGCGTCCAAGCTACGCTTTAGTTTATCTGCAGGACAGTAACTTGCAGAGGATTGGTGTCATCGACTCCCCTTGGCATAATTTTCCCTTTTCGGAGCGCTCGCACTCAGTTCCTGTGAGCGGTTGCGCTTCGATTTGACTTACATGATCTTTCCCGGGTGCTCCCTTTCGTATCGCTCGAAATCATCGACCACTGCCTTGAATCGGGCTCTATCTTGTTGGTCAGCTTTGCCCTCCTTCACATTTTTCTCAGTCTTTGCCAGAATTAAACGGGCCTTGCTTGCCTGCGCATTTCTCTGTTGGTGGGTGAATGACTTTGGGTGTTCGTTTCCCTAGGTTACCTTGCCTTGGTGGTGTTAGTCTGTTAACGGAGTTAATGTCAGGTCATCTGAGCGCAGTATTTCGTCTTCGTCGATTTCGGAGAGCGTTTGGGGCTCAGGGGGCGTTAGCTTTACACGTCTTACTTAAGGGTAGGGCGTTTCAAGAATTGCACAGGTCTCGGTAGGGAGGTGGAATTAAGGTTAGAGGATTCTCCAGAGGCTGCCGCTCGCATTAGCTGTACCGTAATACGTTTTCAGGATGTACCACTTGGAGGACCCTCTCCGAGGAGAGGGTGGTGTCAATCAAATTTATGTTTACCTGTGAGTCGACTTGATGAACCAGTGGAGAGAAGGAATATACATCACCAGGTACTCTGCTGATCTGGCCTTGGTCTGATGCACCTTTACCAGCTAGCAAAAGTCAAAACTCATTTTTAGCTAGTTTCAGAATGCGAAGGCTTAAATAAACTGGCTAAATACATTGACGTCAAAATTTCTAGGGTGTCACGGTACCGGAGCTGTTCCATACCGCTAAGCGCGGTCCATGAAACAAATGGTCACGGGTGACCCAACACAGAATATCGAAGTTATATTGGCCGAAACTCGACAAGAAGCATCCAATAGTATAGAGGAAATTATAAGGATCACGGCAACATTCACAATTTATTGGGTGATCCGATCGCATTCAATTGGTCTGCCCTGTAACAACGGCTGTAGAAGCTGCTAAAAACGAACGAAACAGAAAACTAGCGAAAAAAAAAGGTTCACGTTGTTTTGGTTGTTGTTAAGACAAATGGCAAAAAGGAATGGAAAAACAAAGAAAAAAACAGATTGTGCATTAATGCCATCCTGCGGCAAAGTGTCATAAAAAAGGAAGATCTGTAAAACGAAATGGGCGAAAAGAAGGATGGTCTTCGCAAATATTCTGATTTCCTACGGAGATTAGGAATTAGAAGAGTGCCGGGACTTAGGAAAAAGGCGCGATTGTGCATTTGTGCTGCAACCTTGCGAGTTAATATGTATATTTAAAACGAACATAACACAAAGATAAAATTATTTTGTCTGGTAGTAACACTACTATATCGCCTACCCTCGAAGATAAGCTCGATTGGTCTTTTGGTTAAAACATTGTGTTGAAGGCCAAAAAAAAAACGATTTGCTATTTTTCGAAAACGATTTTTTTATTTTTGTTTATTTTGGAGTAATTGGCTACAACAATTTAACTTATGTCTATTATTTTGTAACAATTTGTACATGAGTCTTCTCCTTTCTCCGAGGGAGACAACACGGGGTAAGGGCATATTTGGCTGGGTTGATGTGTACATTCCACCTGGAACACCAGTTTTAAAATTTATGTGCTTTCGACTACTTCCAAAATCTGAGGATGGAAAATGCCTTTTATTTTAGTAAGCAATCCTGTGTGCCAAACGCGATCGAAAGCTTGCTGAATGTTCAGAATTGCTGCCACAGTAGCCTGTTTGAGTTGGAATCTATCCAAAATTTTTTATCGTTTTTTTGAAGCTGATCTGGGGTACCATGGCCTTTTCAAACCCCGAACTGGTGATTAGGGATAGCAAGGATACGTGCTAAAATACACCGTTCCAGTACTTCACTAAAAGCCGAGAGAAGGCTAATAGGGCGGTAACTCTCGGACTCGTGAATTGGTTTTCCACTTTTGTGTAGCGTGATTACATTCGTAACTTTTCAGATCCCCGGGATGCAAAATGTTGGCCAGACCTCCTTTATTGCCAAACTGAAAAGACACACAACCGTTTAAACTATGCGTGAGCAAGTGCAAAAGAACACGAGATAACACAATACAACAACCACGACAGGGCAGGTTCAGGAGAAAGAAGCACCAGAAAGCATACCGATACTACTGGCCAGGAATGCACAGAAAAATCAAGAACTATATAGTCAAGTGCATAACATGCCAACAATATGAGGTGTCACAACGGAAGCCAACGGGGAAAGTGCTGCCAAAGGTGGCGGATGCACCATTACCAAGATCCAGCCATGGAAACAACATTTTGCTGGAGTTTATCGAATTCTCTAAATGGGTGGAGCTAACCGAAGTGCGCAAAGCAACCACGAATGCAGTGTTAAAAGCATTAAGGGAAAAAATCCTTCCACGCACCGGCGCCCCGAAGGTCTTGATCTCGGACAACGGAGTGCAATTTACGAGCCATAAGTTCAAAGCGCAGATGAAAAAGTGGGGTCTTGACCAGCAATTCACGGCACCATACACACCACAAGAGAACCCAGCGGAACGTTCGAACAGGACAATAACAGTTCACCGGGGAGCGAAACGAGGGATGGAATGAAGTACTACCCAAGCTAACCCTGGTTTTTAACAGCAGCCGGTCGGAGCCATCAGGGTACAGTCCAGCGTATCTGACCTACGGTAGGGAGCCAAGGGTGGCGGGAAACCTATTCGATGAGACAACACCAAGGTCAGACATGAATGAAGGGACCCCGACAGAAAGGATAACTCGGATCAAAGAAACAAGCGAACTAGCACTGCAAAACATGGAAAAAGCAGCACAGGACCAAACAGTCATTCAGTAGTACCATAACGACACATTTACATTCCCAAAGAAAAGAACTAAAGATGGTTTAATTTAAATTGAATTTAATTTGATTACCACTCTTATAATTCTTATAGTATATTTAAAGTATTAATTCTAGTATTATTCCGCGTCGAAAACTGAAGTATTTATTTATTTATTCCAAGTGCGACAAGTTTCAAACTTATATTTATTGCACTAGTAACGGAGTCGTGTATTTCTGAATCTAACATTTGTATAATTTTATAACATTGGTCCTTCGAGCCGGATACGGATACCCTTCCGCTTAAGATGTCCTGGAAAGGATGTGAAAAATTCCCACGGCGCAGGCGAAGATGAAGAATTAGAAAATGCAGGGCCGTAGTGGGCTCAATTGGGGTGCATCAGCTTTAATTCGCTGCATACATGAGAACACTAAACGCTAAGCTTAAATATTGAGCCGTGCTCCCGCCCGCTTTACTCCGCTAAAGCGAGAGCGGGAAATCGACTGCGGAACTCGGATTTGACCCGATGTACTAGCTCGGGGCGTGGAAGCATAGGAGGAGGTTAGAGCTGAAGCATCAGAGGGGGAGCGAGCGGATGCGCGGGGGAGCGGCGGAGAGTGCTGCGGAGTGGCCGAAGATGCAGAGCAGCCCAGATCGGGCGAGCTCTGCCAAGTAATGTGCCGAAGAGTGGCGAAAGAGCGCCGAGCAGCGGCCGAACGTCGCAGAAGATCGGGGAGCGGGCGAGAATTGGCTCGCCGATGGATAGTGCACGGAGGCCCGAAATACGGGAGCGCAAGAGCTTCGGAAGCTCGGTGGGTAAACATATAGTATTAAGATTAATATGTTATGTTATCTATTTTATAATATATGCTAAAAATTATGAAGTCAGATATTTTATTATTTCAATTTTAAATTGTGGCGCGCTGTTTATTATTTTTATGATATTTGGTAAGTGGTTCCAAAGACTATAAGCATACAAAGTGATTATCTGAGCTTGCTAGTCAATTTCTTATGTTTTTAATATTGTTTGTTCGTCTAGATGTTAAAAAATCAATTTTGTCGTATTGGTATTGGAGTTCGTGTGTCATTATAATTTGTTGAACTTAAATTAATCGTAAAATTTGTTATAGCATTCGACAGGTAATAGTTCAAAAGGGCTGAATGCACAAAATTATTCAAATCGGTTCAGTACTTTAGAAGTTACAAGTCTTCAAAGTTGAACTTTTTTTGGGATGCCAAAAAAGCAGGTCGTTTTTCAGACAAATTCAGACTTTGCGGTCGATTTTATGGTAAAATATGTAAGCGACCGGCATGGTTATGGTCTCTGTCAAAAGGGTCATCAAATCTCGGTAAAAGCAAGGTAGAATAAAATTATAATATTTTTTGCACGTGCAGGCAGACCTGTTTTACCGAAGTACTAATTTTTCAACTTTGCCCCAAACTGCCACCCCGAATTCCCAAAGCAAAACTTTTAACTCAGCTTAAAAAGCGGGCGTCTTCGAGCAAATTCTGCTACAAGCGCATTACGAAATTTAATTTTACATTTAATTTTTCCAGCATTTGCGGCTTGTTAAATTGACTTAAAATTTGAATTAAAAAAAAAAACCCTTTTTTGGTTAAAATTTTTTTGTTTGTTTTTAAAACATTAAATATGCCCATATTATCATTTTCAGAGAAAACAAACTAAAACGATGGTTCGAAATTGGATACAAATGGAGATAACTGCCTTAAAATACATTAATTGTTTTGTATAAAATCTATTATTTAGCACACCATATAGTATGACCACTCAATCGAAAGGAACTAAAAAAAATTATGAACATATCTCAACTGGTTCAAGAGTTATGATTTTTGTAAAGCAAAAGTATGTAAGGCGCAACTGTGCGATGGTATACAAGTTAACTAAGTTAACTGGATCGATCGTCCGCGTACCAGCACCGGTCAAATTGCTGACCAAGCATTTGTCCGGAAGCTCGCAAAGCCGGCAAAAGCTCTGCACATTGGCAGAGGCCGCTATGAATCTCTTTCTATGTTAGCTTTTAAGCAGTTCGTTTTGGACAATAATAAAGAGCACAAGCTCGTAAAACTGACTCCGGCAAATCTGTCGTTATTAATTTAAGGGGGTCTTCTACTTACGAGGCCGAAATTTTGGCCTATTTTCAAAAATTAATTGTGACAAAACTGTACAAGATATTTACATAATTCTTTTTTTCTTTCTTAACACTACAGGAAATTCTAAGGGTGTACAGCAGGTCATTCGTGGATTATATAGGGTCAAAGTGGGGTCATCAAAATTTTAGGGGTCATTTTTCTGGTATCTTCACCTACCCTTCAACTGGCCCGAATTGAAAAAAAATAATTTTATTTATATTCTGTTTTACGTTTTCTATGCTTTTCCGAGTACGATTTTTTTAAAATTAATAATTGTTTTTAATATAATTTTTTTTGTAAAAAGTTTAGTTTTCAACCATGTTTTTTCACCTGTTAGAGGGTGTAAAAATTAAACAAAAAATTTTTTTTTAAAATCTCGGAGAAGCATAGAGAATTGTTTGATATAGAAGTGGGGAAAAAATTGGTTCGATTCGATAAAAATTACTGGTAGAAGTGATACCAGAAAGTTTTAAAAAGGCGATTTTCGGGAAAACGCGTTTAAAGATTGGGGAAATGGTAGAATCGTATGGAAGTGGCGATCTTTCGGGCTTCGTTTACCCATGAAGGAATGCGAATTTTACAAAACCCTTTATATGACGTATTCCTCAGATCCTCTAGTATTTAAAAAAAATTTAAAAAAAAAAACGAAAACAAAAAAAATCGTAAGTATAAGACCCCCTTAAGCTACCATAGCTATCAGAGTCTCTAGGCCAGTTGCCAAAAGGCTCCCAGCCTAATCATCATAATTTTTCAAGTAAAGTTACTACCCCTCCGCCACCGTACGAGGGATACCTGTTTTGTGAATTACATTTACGTGCTACTACTGCTACTATTGAGGAAACATTTCATTTTCAATATTGATTGACCTGGTGATTTATATTTCAGTGTGTGCATTTTATTCTACTCTCGTGTATTACTTGAACACTGTCGCAAATATTAATTGACTTTCCGGGTTATATTCTATTGTGTGCAGTTAATTCCACTTTCGCATATGTCTGGACGCTGTCGTTTCATTTGAACTTGAATTCTCTGCATTAGCTCCAGAGCCGTCTCGGGCTTTCTTATTGCTGCCCCGCTCCACTTTGTTAGCCGATACAGCAGCGCATGCATTGCTGTAGCAATTTTTTGTCTTTAATATATCCTTTTGTCTTTGCTGTTACGATTTTTTGTCACTTATGTATTTGTTTGGCTTAGCGGATGCCCGTTCCCCACGAGCTCCTCACCTTATCGTTGCTGGATGAAGCAGCGGCTCCACACAGCGAGCCCTCGGCCAATGTTATTAGAACGCCGACTCAGCCCCCGCAACCTCTTGGCGTACTAGTGTACCCAATGGGCATGAGCAATTCATTCCTACAGTATAGGAATTCGAAACAATAAGCCAGCCACTCAGAGTCTGAAGGCGAAGTGCTGACAACAAATTCTGCACTGAGAAGTGCTTATGTTAACACACCAACAACCAATAAAATGTCTTTAGAAACGGAACAAATAAAAACTACAGGTTAACCCCGCCCAGGTAGCAGCGCCTCCGATCAAGGTTTACCACCCGGTAAAAATTAAGGGAGAAGTCCACTGCAATGAAACATTGGACGCTGTAAAATGTCTTCCAGAATTCATGGGGACACAGGAGACATCTGTCTCCTGGCGACAGGCAGCAATAGCCGCATACTACATGTTTAGGAATTATGAAAATAGTTCTCGCCACTATCAGGCAGTAGTCATCATGAGGAGCACAGTCAAAGGCCCTGCTTATGCAGTTCTATCATCTTTTAGAACTGTGCTGAATTTCAATGCGATTGTGACAAATGGCCTATACACTTTATCGAGCCAGAGCTAGGCACCCTTAGACAGGGAAGCCTCACGCTACTTCAGTATTATGAAGAGGTTGAGAAAAAACTCACCTTGCTCACTAACAAAGTGACTATGTCATAAGAAGCGTCGGCAGCAAAGGTGATTTGCGAAAAGTTCCGGGATGACGCACTGCGCTTTTTCGTCTCAGGTCTCAGGCGCAACCTCACGGATGTGGTATTTGCGGCAAACCCAAAAGATATGCCATCAGCGCTCGCCCTGGCGCAGGCAGTGAAATCCAACCACGAAAGGTACACCTTCGAAACTTCGTTTGCAAGAAGCCAGGAAGATAGGGACCGTAGGCAGTATCCCAAAGTACAGGAGCGCCAAAAGGCCCCTCCACAAGCCAACTCGCAAGGAAGTGCCGGGAAGAACCCACACTTCACTGGGCAGCACAGGGCACAAGCGCACTCTGCCCCACGAAGCAACAGGATGGCTTGAAGAAGCCCACCGGAACCTATGGAAGTTGACCCGTCATTGTTCCAAATGCAACCATCCCACGCCCGGCTTTCCCGAAATCGAAGCAAAGAAGGCAAAGTGTCAACCATGTTGCTCAGGCCTCCGATAATTCGGACACAGCTTATGCCGCCATAGCATCCAGTGCAGCGGGAAGGGTCGACGATGATGCCATCCAAGAGTACGACTCGGATGCTATTAATTTTTTGAGGGAAAATCCCTGCTACCCGTCATCAGACGAAGAGTAGCAGGTAGCAGGAGTCCGACCGGTGGAGTCCCCATTTGCAATCCATTCGATTCATGGTGTGACTACAATAACTAAAAAGTGTTGTATATCTATTTTTAGATTAAAAGCTATATTTTTTTATACTACCAGATTTGACTTCCTTCGACGCGATCGTTGGCCTAGACCTGTTAAAACAGGCCGGCGCGTCGCTTTGCCTAGCTTCCGGTCAGCTCAAATGGGGCTCCGAAGTAGAGCAAATTGTTTTTTTAAGAAAAACGTGAGTTTCCTCATTAACAATGGTGCGGGGACTGACCCAGAAAAAGTCAAGGCCATTAAAGAATTTCCAGAGCCCAAAAATGTATTTGAGGTCAGGTCATTCTTGGGCTTGGCCAGTTACTATCGATGCTTTATCTAAGATTTCGCATCAATAGCGAGGCCCATCTCAGATATACTGAAGGGAGTTAGCCGACACAGGTCCAGGAGTATCCAGGTACACTTTTCCGAAGCGCAGCAACGTGCCTTCGGAAAACTACGTAATATCCTGGGATCTGAAAGCGTCATCCTCAGATACCCTGACTACAAAAAAGCCTTTGATCTAACGACAGATGCTTCGGCCTACGGCATTGGCGCAGTGCTGTCCCAAGAGGGACGTCCGATTACAATGATCTCTAGGACATTGAGCGACAGAGAGGTTAACTATGCTACCAACGATAGGGAGCTGTTAGCCATAGTCTGGGCACTAGCCAAGTTGCGGCACTACCTATATGCGGTTAAAGAAATAAACATCTTTACCGACCACCAACCTCTGACCTTAGTGGTATCGGAATCCAATCCGAACGCCAAGATTAAAAGATGGAAAGCACGCATCGATGAGTCCAGCGCACGAATTTTTTACAAGCCGGAAAAAATAACCTCGTAGCAGATGCCCTCTTCAGACAACAACTCAACGTTGTTGAAAACCAGGAACCAGAGTCGTTCATATCGAACTTTCGCTTAAACATACTATCGAGTCCACTGACAAACCCGTGAATTGCTTCCTGAACCAAATAATTTTAGAAGAGACGCGCTCCCCTTGGAAACGAACTTTTATAATTTTTGGGAATAAGAGGCGTCACTCGATCAATTTATCGTGCAAACAAACTTTGCTAGAGGAACTTGCCAACACCATTATCCCTAATGGTGTGAATGCCTTCCACTGTGATCTCCACACGCTGGCACAAATCCAGGACGAAGTAGTTCGACAATTTCCGGCCACAAAATTCTGGTATTGTACAAATAGGGTCACCGACATTTTCGCGGTCGAGGAGAGAAAAGAGATCCTCACCGCCGAGCACATCAGAGCTCACAGGTCGGCCCAAGAAAACGTGAAGCAGGTACTCTCAGAGTACTACTTCCCGAAAATGACGAAATTGGCGAGCGAAAAAGCAGCCAATTGCAAAACTTGCGCCAAAGCGAAGTACGATACACATCCGAAGAAACAGGAGTTTGGGGAAACTCCAATCCCGGTATTTTCTCAATGGATAAAAAATACTTCCTCACCTGCGTTGACAAGTTTTCTAAATTCGCTAAGGTACCGCAGATTCCGTCTAGAACCATAAAGGATTTGAAAGCACCCCTTTTGCAACTCATGAATGTTTTCCCCAAGGCCGAAGCCATCTACTGCGACAATGAACCATCATTGAAATCACAAACAATAGTGGTATTGCTAGAAAACCATTTCGGCGTCAGCATCTGGAATGCACCGCCCCTTCATAGCGTCTTTAACGGACAGGTGGAACGCTTACATAGCACGTTGGTCGAACTTGCTAGATGCCTAAAAATCGACAAAGGTGTGAGGGACCATACTGGTTAAGCATTTCCACCCATACAGAACACAATCGGCAGAGCCCCTGATAGCGGCAGAGCCACCACACTCGGCAGAGCCCACGGCGGCAGAGCCAACACAATCGGCAGAGGAGATCGGCGGCAGAGCCAACACACTCGGCAGAGCCCACGGTAGCAGAGCCAACACACGGCGGCAGAGCCCACGGCGGCAGAGCCAACACAATCGGCAGAGCCCACC
>VNJV01020686.1:0-12323 GCA_008042635.1 Drosophila nikananu | reverse complement strand
ATTATACCTGCCACGCACCGCAGGGGAGACGATGAAGAGGTCTCTTGGACTGCTCAATGAGCAGAACAAGGGCCTGCTCACCGGGACCTGGCGTGTCATCCGTCACCTGGAGTCGAAGGGAGCCAAAGTGCTGATGATGAGGAGGCGCTCCGACATGGTAAATTTTTGAGAAAGTAACTTGCTCTTTCAAAAAGAGCGTTACAAAATAATGTGCCCAAAGCATACTTATCTTAATTGGCCTGCTACAAAAATAACTCTTATTTAATGATTTTTTCCTTTTAAAAATTATAACTGTTACGATCCCTGGTATTTATTGTATGTAGTCTAATAAGAATAAACAATAAATATTGGGGCAGATCTCCCGAAAGAGATTTAGGAACTGCGACCGAATGGTCTTTTGTGCCTATATGACTTTCTATTAAGACTAGAGCTGCTTTACCTCCCTTATGAAGGCTAGCGATCTCGAGGCTTTCCTGGTCTGCATAGGTGTCAAGAACTGGCTATGCTGTTGCCTCCGTCTAGACCAAATAATGTAAATGTATTTGGTAGTCCAGACGTCTTCTTCGCAAAGATCTCCGCACCCATCCCTTGCTCAGTTTTGGACCCATCAGTGAATCTGTGCAGGCTTCTGGGGTCACTAAAAGGGTATCCATTATCCAAAGCCCTACGGTACGAGAGTCCTAAATTTCCGAAGTATAGTTTCGTGGTCATGAGATCTGTTCTGCTGCAGATCTCTAAGCCAGAAACATTATTCAAGATACTGACATGACCAGCATCATTAGTCAGTAAGCTAGATATGCGATTGATCCTAAGTAGTAAGATGTCATAAATTTGTCTTACAAGTTAACGGACGTGTTTTTTCTTGCGCTCTTGTTTTGTGTTAATTTTTGCTATTAAATGAGTGTCCTAGGCGCAAACAGAAAAAAACCGCTGCTGGTCTGCAGCATCTAGGCGGATCTCAAACACCAGCGGTGGACTCCCAACAGCAGCCTCTCTCGACACAGCCCTCGACCTCAGAATCAAGTTAAAGAGTTCTAAGATCGAGTGATAAAAAAGATTCGGTATCCGAATGTGTTGCGGGTGGGACCGTTCCCCCGGTGATATCCGTTTTGTCCCCTGGGGGGGGTCCAAATATTGACCCCTCAAAGCCTGTTATTTTACCTGCTCAGGCCCGGACTACCGGACGATATTGGCAATGCAGATAAGCAGTCTGCAACGCCTAAAGCCATTGTAGCTATACCACCTACGAATCTGAAACGAAAGAACTAATGAGAGACTTGTCGTAAATAAGCAATCCCGGACAAAGGCGGGTATCCCACCGTTGTAGTACCGACAAGGCGCTTGCCTGACCGTCTTTAATTTATAGTCTTACACACTCCTTACTTCCTACACGAGTTTCTGCCCACATCCTATCCCCAACATCTCACAAGGGCAGTGCTGACGTCCTGAGGCAAGGGTGCTACTTCACCCCCCTCAGCCAGTTATGCGTTTCCTGCCCATTGCCTAGTTTGCAGTCAGGGGTAACCGACTGTATTCGGACGGGGCCTCACCGCATTCGGACAGCTTCCTGTCCTGCAGGCGTGCGACTCTAGCGGTAGGGACACCGCAACACCCTCTTCCGTAAGGTCGAGGCAGCACCCCAGGAAGCAGCCTGTCCTAGCGTCAGGGCAGCCTGTGGGAGTCGGAGCTCCTCTGAGGCAGGGCCTCAGCGGAGCCGGCCGTAATTGTTACCTCCGGTACCTCGAACCTCAATAGGGCCAAAGCGTCCGAGGGCAGCCTCATATGCTCGTGTCGCCAAGGGCACGAACTTGGCCATCCTGGCGCGGGACTACCCGAAGAGGCCCATGACAAAGGAGGAGTTGTCAGCGGTGGAGCAGGCCCTCGTCGAGGCGATGAGGAAGGGCTGGACCGCAGCCCTCAACTTCAACGGCATCCAGTTCCGTGACGGTCTCCTATTAGTGGACTGCATAGACAGCGATTCCAAGAAGTGGTTGGAGCTGACGGTCCGCAGCATCAGCACCAAGGTGGGTTTGTAGCACCTGCCAGCAAGAGGACCTACCGGTCCTCAACCAACGTCGTCACATTATACCTGCCACGCACCGCAGGGGAGACGATGAAGAGGTCTCTTGGACTGCTCAATGAGCAGGGACCTGGCGTGTCATCCGTCACCTGGAGTCGAAGGGAGCCAAAGTGCTGATGATGAGGAGGCGCTCGCGTTCCTCAAGAAGCGCGAGATGCTGGTGAGCTACAGGTTCGGCCAGTTGAAATGCCGCCTGCATAAAAAGCAGGAATCTGCGGAGGCGGCCACCGAGGCTAACGTCGTCGATGTGCATGGCACTACAACGGCTGCAGCCAAGGTGGCACCATACTGCCCCGCGCACGAGGCTGCGGAGGCAAAGCCCTTGGCAGCAGTGGAGGCCGAATTTGACTCGATCTGTCTAGAGGGGCTGGACCTGACGCGCCTGCACATGAGCGGCGTAGAGGAGCCAACCAGCGAATAAGAGCCATCCGATGATGAGCGGACACCCACCGAGATGCAATCAGAGGCCTATCTGACGCTCTCGGAGGGTTAAGAAGAGCTCTAAGAATGGTGGTCACCAGTGTGGCACAGATCAACCTGCATCACGCCAGGGCAGCCTCGGCTGTCATCGGCAGGTTGGTCTCCAGGTCTGACCTGGGGCTGGTGATCATCCAGGAGCCTTGGGTCGTCAGAGGCAGGAACTGCGGCCTAAGTAAAGTGAGTATGCAAACTATTGCAGACGTAAGGGATGGATCACCGAGAGCTTGTATCTTGGTGCGAAAGGACATTAACTTTCTTTGTCTCTCTCACTTTCTCAACAGAGATCTAGTTGCGGTGATGATCACTAGCGAGCACGGGAGTATTGTGGTGGCGTCGTCATACTTCCCAGGAGACGTGTCGGATGTCCCCCACCAGAGGTTCAGGATCTAGTGCAACATTGCTGCAGCAATAGGATAGCCCTACTGCTAGGGTGTGGTGCCAATGCGCACAGTGTTGCATGGGGCAGCACGGACAACAACGGATCAGGTGAGTGTTTACTAGATTATCTTGTATCTAGGGACCTTACTGTTTTCAATGTGGGGCTGAACCCACATTCATTACCAAAACCAGGCTTGAAGAACTGGGTATCACTTTCGGTAATGAGGGGGGCTCCCGGTTGATTCGCAACTGGAAGGTCTCCTCAGAGCCGTCAATGTCGGATCACAGGATCATCCTGTTCGACATTCATAGAAACCTTAGTTTCAGCAGGGTTATCAGGAATCCACGACGGACTGACTGGTCAGCCCATCAGTCCTGTCTGGGATTAAATTTGAGGAGGGTGAACAAAAGTAGGAGAGTATCCTCTTGGAAGTATCTTGAGCAACTTTCAAAAGCAGTAGGAGAGACAATCCTGAATGCATACCATGCAAGCTTTCCAGAAAAATCCATAGAGTCCAGTAGGGACAATCCCTGGTGGAATAGGAAAATAGGGCTCCTTCGTGCAGAAGTCAGAAAGCTATTTAACACAGCTAAAAAGAACATCGAACAAAGCTAACAGAATATAACAACGAAAACCGATACAGTAAGCGAGTTCACTTTCAGAAATTTTGTTCCACTATGGAGCAAGCCGCACCTGCGGCCAGAGTATTTAAGCAATCTCAAAAGGCAAAGGACTTTCTGAACTTTGTCTAAAGAGGGCAGATGGGTCATTCGCCGAGAACGCGGAGGCGGAACTTCTCCTGCAAACTCACTTCCCTCTTTGCAGAACCATCTCCAATGTAGACTGCAGTTACGAAAGAATCCCAACGTGAGACCAAACTGGGGCCTGGCTGCACCGATCGTAACTGAACAGAAGATTAGGTGGGCGTTGAGTACACTCAGCCCCCACAAAGCTCTGGGATTGGATGGAATCATACCCATCCATCTTCAGAAGGGTGTCGAACAACTTATGTTGTTCCTCATAAGTATTTTCCGGGGAAGCCTAGCAATGGGGTACATTCCTAGGGCATAAAGAACGGCTAGGGTGATCTTTGTCCCGAAGGTAGGGAAGAATTCATCCCAAATCCAATAGGCCGATCAGCCTAACCTCCTTCCTGCTGAAAACCCTTGAGAAAAACCAAATTAGAAACTCGCACTTGGTGCGAAGTCCTCTGCATGCGCACCAGCATGCTTATAGAGAAGGAAAGTCTACCAAATCGGCTCTTTTGAGACTGGTTGACGGTCTACAGCGCTCTGTAAAGGCCAAAGGGGTAGCTCTTTGTGCATTTATGGACATACAGGGTTCTTTTGATAACAAGGCTCATGATGTTGTGGTAAAAGCACTCTGTAGAAGGGGAGTTGGGACGGGCCTAACGACCTGGCTGGGAAAACTCCTTGGTAGCAGAATAGCGGAAGTCACTGTCATCAAAGTGGCAGTTAGAGCTCAAACCACCAGAGGCTGTCCGCAGGGTGGTGTCCTATCACCACTACTCTGGAGCCTCGTGGTGGACGAGCTGCTAGTTAAACTTACAGCAAATGGGTTTGAATGTCACTGCTATGCCGATGACATCACCTTAATCTGTAAAAGCAATTTTGAGAGCACATTGTGCGACAGGATCACACTGGGCCTAAGACTTAGCTTAGACTGGTGTAGAGACGTGGGGCTGAGTATCAATCCAGCGAAAACCACAGTTGTCGCCTTTACCAATCGCTACAAGCTGAAATCTATACGGCGCATAGCCATTGGGCGCACAGACATACCGATCTCCACTGAATCAAATATCTGGGAGTCATCCTAGACAAGCGACTAATGTGGAGACAACATGTGGAACATGCTGTTCGCAAGGCCACTATGGCCTGAATGAGCTGTAATCTCTTGCAGGGAATAATTGGGGAGTATCTCCAAAGATTCTACTGTGGATGTACGTTGCTATGGTGATGCCCATAGTCAGCTACAAGGCTGCGGTTTGGGCGAATCGCGCTGACCTTGATGTCACGAAAAGGCAACTGGGCAAACTCCAGAGACTTGCCTGCACATGCATCTCGGGCGCTATGCCCACTTGCCCATCCACTGCTCTGGATGTGCTGCTCGGGCTTCCACCACTGCACATGCATATTAAGCACAGTGCGCGCAGATCTACCATGAGGATAACAGGGGCACGACCAGCCGAGTCGGCTGTGACTGCAACTGACTTGTTTTTAGAATATTCGCAGGATGTTCAATTGGCCAAGTTTAGCTTTGATAAGCTCTTCAAAACGGAGCTTAGCAACCACTGGATGGTGCGGGTGCGGGGTCTGCCCCGACTCAAATATCACGAACCTCTAGGGAAATTCGCCAGTATCTTTCAAGCGGAAGTACACTCAGTGCACATAAGATTGTTTCCAGACTAGTATGACAATGTATAGGAACACTGAATGAGTTCGGTTTTAACAATAATGTAACCATATACTGGGTATCAGGGCATGCGGGGATCCCCGGCACTGAAGTGGCCGATATATGGCCAGAAAGGGGGCGAGTACACGCTTTTATGGTCCGGAGCCCTTCTGTGGACTAGGGCCAGGAGTTATCAGCCAGAGCAGTCGTGTGGATCTCATGACTGCCTGCGATGAATTCTGGCGGTCGTAGAAAGGGGTAAGACAGAGTAAACGTCTGTTAGGTAGCTACAATAGCAAGAGGACCAATGACTGTTTGGAGTTGAGCAAAGGATCTCTCCATATAGTCACGGGTTTCCTGACTGGGCACTGCAGACTGCGCAAGCATCTGTACAATCTAAAGATAGGGGAGGACAGTCTTTGCAGACTTTGTCTGAAAAGAGACGAGACTCCGGAACACCTACTTGAGGAGTGCCCAGCTATCAGTCGGTTGACGCTGGCCCACTTTGGGGGCCCTACACTCACCACGCAGAAAATGAGGGATCTTCGACCAGGCGACAGCATCGCCTTTCTTGCGTTCAATTGAACTGTTCTAGGAGCTATAGCTCAGACAATAGGACGAGGGCACAATAGACCCCAGTCGTCGCAGTGCACTATCCTCCAAGCACTATTATTATTAGTATACCATATTGAGTTTTAATAGAACCAAGTGCGCCGCAGAATCAGAAGGGATATGTTACCAGTTAGGCTCCAAGAACAGAAGAAGGAAAAGCTTTATTAAACAGCTATTAATATACACTTATAAGTGACATTATGCTCTTATACTAATTAAGGTTGACCAAAGTAGTTTACTATTACTCTTCAATACAGATAATTCCAATTCAGTAATTCAATATGTATTCTTCAAAAATCAGGTACAATAATTCAGGTTCGTTTTTATGTGCAAAGACCTAACAACTGTGTACATTTTTCATGTTTTACTGTTCGCGAAGCTGTTCAGCAGCTGCCTGTCCGAGGCCGTCTTCCCGCCTAGATGGAAGTCGCAAAGGCTGGTATTGCTATCGAATCCCGGAAAACCTCCGGACGACGACTGTTCAGTTCGGCTTCCGGAAGGCGAAATCGAAATTTGATGCCATCACCAAAGTAGTAGACATTGCCAACTCAGCAATAGGTGACAAGCGGTGGAAAGGTGGCTCGAAGAAGAACTGTCTAGTGGTCACGCTGGAAGTACACAACGCCTTGGAAGGTGGAAGTGCATTATGGGGGCACTAAGTAGATTCGGAGTCCTCCCATACCTCATGAAGGTGATGAGTTTACCACTCCTGATGGTGCGGAAACGGTGTAGCTTTCCTGTGGGGTTCCCCAAGGATCCGTACTAGCACCGCTACTGCGGTATGCGATGTAAGACGGAGTCCTACTCCTGCCCTTGCCCGGCCGGTCCGAACTCGTAGGCTTTGCCGACGACATCGCGGGGGTTGTGGTTCTTCCCTGTTTTGAAGCTACCTGCAACTCCTGCATCTAGGCCATCAGCTCGTGGCTGTGCAGAGTCCGCCTTCAGCTAGAGCCTCAGAAGACTGAAGCTTACCTGATAAGCAGCCGGAAGAAAGTCGAGACCGCAACCATTCCGCTGAGGTCCCAGACTGCTGCTGATTAGCGTGGCGAGAGCAAGCCTGCTGTACGCTGCCCCTGTTTGTGCGCACGCACGTACTGTCAAATATGTCTGACCAGGAGGGGCTGGTATTAGCCGGGATTCCCCCACTGGATCTACTGGCCAAGGAACAGGCCACCCTATTTGGGCGGGTCCATAGAAGAGCCCACCCCGCTGCTGACAAGAAGGTAGCCAGCTCCGCTGCCAAGGCCAGCACCCTCCAAGAGTGGCAATCCCGGGAGACGTCGACGAAAGGGCAGTGGACCCACAGACTTATCCCCAGCCTAGAGACGTGGATCGTGATGAAGCATGGGGAAGTAAATTTCTAACTGACCCAAGCTCTGAGCGGACATGAATGCTTAAGTGGATACCTCCACAGGCGGGGCCATGAGGGCAGTGCTGCTTGCGCCTGGTGCACCGACGGCTCCGAGGAGACCGCAGAGCACGTATTGTTCTGCTGTGGGCGATTCGAGAGCTAGCGGAGGCAAGGAGAACCTGGTAGACATGTTGCTGGACAGCGATGCCAACTGGCAGGAAGTAACCAATTATGCTGCGTCGGTGATGTCCAGGATCCGGGAAGAAGAATGCCGAAGGAGAAGCGCCACAGGCTAACGGGACCTTGCTCTCGCGAAGCAATACTTTGCGACCGTGCCGTGAGAGTTTTTGTCCCTTTGCTAGCCATACGCAACACCCACAACCCACCCCCACCCACTTGTAAATTACCCCTCCCCCCATATGAATTAAAAAAAAAAATTTGGAATTGGTGAGAACTCTTAGGTAGATCGCTTGTCGTGAAATACTTACGCCTGACTAGCTTGTTCAATTTCTCATCCAATCTACGAATGGCAAATGTACCATTAACGGTGATTTCGTTAAGATTCGTGTAGTCAACTATTAGCCTGAATTTTGGCTCCCCTGAGGCGTTTGCCATCTTGAAGGTTTATTGAAAGGTGGTCAAAGGAATTCACTTCCCCTTAGATTTATTTATTTATTATGCTGGCGCTACAAGTATAAAACTTAAATTACTAGTTTAATACTAACATGGTTCATTTCTTGTAATTGTTTTGTTTTTGTTTTAAATTTCTAAATTTTGTTTAATCCTCAATTTGGAGTTCATATTAACCGCATTGAACCTGTTCTGCTTTTCACCCTAAATAATAATCTACAAATAAAATACAAATCTATTTTTTGTCCAAGATGACTCCCAGATATTTGACTTCAGTGGAAATCGGTATTTCTGTGCCCCCAATGGCTATGGGCCGAATGAATTGCAGCTTGTAGCGATCAAAATTACCTTTACAGATTAGAGTGATATCATCGGCATAGCTTTGACATTCAAAGCAATATTCTGTAAGTTTAACTAGCAACTCAACCACCACTAGGCTCCAAAGTAGTGGTGATTGGATACCGCCTGCGGACAGCCTTTGGTGGTTTGAGCTCTAACAGTCACACTGTTGACAGTGACTTCTGCTATTCTGATATCAAGGAGTTTGCCAACCCAGGTCGTGAGACCTGTCTGAACTTCTACTGAGTGCTCTTAACACAACATCATGAGCTGTGTTATCAAAAGGACCCTCTATGTCCATAAAGGAACAAAGAGCTTCCCCTTTGGCCTTTACAGAGCGCAGTAGACTGTCACCCAGGCTCAAGGGAGTCGATTCAGTAGACTTGCCTTCTCTATAGGCTTGCTCATGCACATGCTGAAGACTCGCATCAAGTGCGAGCTTCTAATGTGGTTGTCCACAATCTTCTCAAGAATTTCAGCAGGAAGGAGGTTAGGCTGATCGGGCTTCAAGATTTGGTATGAAAGGAGATAAAGATAACCCTAGCCGTTCTCCATGCCCTAGGAATGTAACCCATTCCTAGGCTCCCCCGGAAAATACGTATGAGGAACAACATTGGTTGTTTGACACCCTTCTGATGATGGATGGGTATGATTCCATCCACCCCGGAGCCTTATAGGGGCTGAGTGTACTCAACGCCCACATAATATTCTGTTCAGCTACGATCGCTGCAGCCAGGCTCCAGTTGGATCTCCCGTTGCGGATCCTTTCATAACTGTTGTCTACGGAAGAGATGGTTCTGAACAGAGGGAAGTGAGCTTGCAGGAAAAGTTCACCTTTCTCCTCCGCATCCTCGCTGAATGACCCAACTGCCCTCTTCTGACAAAGTTCAGAAAGTACTTTGCCTTTTGAGATTGCCTTAAACACTCTGGCTGCAGGGGCGGCTTGCTCTATATTGGAACAAAATTTCCTAAAGTGAGCACGCTTACTATACCGGATTTCTTTGTTATAATCTGTCAGCTTTTTGGTGTATAATTCCCAATTGGCGCTGTTTTTTTAGCTTTGTTAAATAGCTTTCTGACTTCTGAACGAAGCAGCCCTAGTTTCCTATTCCACCAGGCATTGTCCCTATTGAACTTATTTGATTTTTCTGGACAGCTTGCAAGGTATGCATTCAAGATTGTCTCTCCTACTTCTTTTGAGAGTTGCTCAAGATACTTCGAGGAGGTATCTCAAAAAGGCTGCGCGAAGGATTTTCAAGAAAGCGAAGAGTGGGAGGGACACGTGGGACTCCTACAAATCTGCTTTAACGCTCTATAACAAAGGGCTGAGGAGGTCAAAACGGGCTACGTGGCGTCAACACTGCGGGCAGATCTCATCTCTCCCGAAAGCTGTTAGGCTGCAAAGCTAAAGACTAAAGGGCTACGCGCCGTGCGGTACCGCCGCCTGGCATTGCTTCGCGGGGACCCCTAATCCGTCTGCTCCTTCCGCCTCCTCTCCAGAGCTCTAAGCGTCTTCAAGACGTGCGCGGCGAAAGTGGCTGCCCCCTTCCACAGTATCTGCTCCCTCAGCATCATCGGCACAAATGTCTCCTTGCTGATAGTGCATCCCGCTTCTGCCTCCAGCTCCTCCTCTCAAAGCCGAACCTGCGGCACTCAAAGAGGACGTGTTGCGCGTCCTCCACGATGCCGGAGCCGAACTCCGGGCACCAGTCTTCCGCCTCGTAGCCGCAGCGCTTCAGATAGCTGCGGAAGCAGCTTTGTCCGCTAAGTGAGGTAAAAGTCCACCTGCCCGTGCGGCCTATTCATCCATTGCACCAAGTCTGGGATGAGGGTGTGCGTCCATCGGCCCTTAGATGAGGAGTCCCAACTGGACTGCCTGCTCTCCATGCTTCGGCTCCTGGGTGAAGCCTTGAGCTCGGCTGTGGTCGGTTGCGCCGCCTCCCTGGATCGCGAGGCTGTGAACAGCTTCTCCCGTTTCCTTGCTAGCTCGTTGAGCGGAACCAGTCCGGCGAAGACCAGCGCCGCGTCCTCACAGCCTATAAGTTGCCTCCACACCACGCAGGAAGGTTTTAACCTTGGTGGCTTTCGCCCACACCGGCGCTGCATATAGGATTTGCGAAGTCACCACCGAGGTTAGCAGCCTCCTTGTTACCTGCTTTGGCCCTCTCGTGTTCGGCAACATTCTCGACAGCGCTGCTGCAGTCCCACTGGCTTTCTTGTGGACATACTCCAGGTGCTCCTTGAACGCCAGGCGTGAGTCGATGAGGACGCCTAGGTACTTAATTGCCCGCTGCGACTGGATTGTAGTCCCTCCGACCGACACACTGGCAGACTCTACTACCTTACGGCTCGAGATCAGGACAGCCTCCGTTTTGTGAGCCGCCAGCTCAAGCCCAGCGACGTCTAGCCACGACTCCACGGCTTGCATGGCCGCGTTGGCGCGGGCCTCCACTGTCGCGATCTCCTTCGCAACCACCACTATGGTGACATCGTCGGCAAATGCTACCAAGCTAGTGTTGGCTGGCATTAGCAACCGTAGGACTCCATCATACATGGCGTTCCAGAGCAGGGGTCCCAATACGGAGCCCTGCGGGACTCCGGCTCAGACTTCGTATGCTCTGGAACCCAGACTCGTGTCCGTCGTGAATACCCGGTTGGTGAAATAGCTGTGGGCTATCTTCAGCAGGTACCCCGGTATGTTGAAACTCCTAAAGGACTCCAGCGTTCGGCCCCAGTCTGCCGCGTTGAAGGCGTTCCTAATGTCCAGAGTGACTATCTGACCGGTGCCAGGTATCCGGAAGCCACTGTTAAAAGACACACTGACGTAGTGCCATTCATCACAGGGGCACGGTACGGTAACACCGGAGATAACGGGTTTTTTCGAAATGTCCTCTCTAGATCCGCCATATTTAGTCTAGAGCAGGGGCACCTGTAACGATCAGGCTAGGTGGTGTCTTGAAGAGGCAGGCGCACGCGAATATTGCACGGCTCTGCTCATCAGCTAAGGAGGTGGTGGTCTTGCCTGCTCTTCAACTTTGCCTTTTCCGAACAATATCTCTATTAGATTTGCGTGCAACGACGAGAAGAGGTGAAGGGAAATCACAATCACATACATGGACAGACAGACTCTCTCTCATTATTTACACCTAAGGCCTTACGCCCTCTGATATTATTGAGGACTTGGATCGCCCTCCCTACCTATGGTCATCTGTGCCGATTGGAATTTTTTTTCTTTTTTATTTAGATGACCCCTTTTATGACCCTTATTTAGCTGTTACGGAGGCAGCATGCTGGCGGAGGCAAATAATTTACGGTAATTTAAAACATTATAAGGCTAATTTATTAGTATAACAATATAACTCCTTCGTGCTCTCAACATTCCATGAAAATAATCAAAAATGTATGACAAATTAAATATAAATTTAAAAAAAGGTATAAAATATTAAAAGCAAGTAAACTTGTTTTTGACTGACAAATTAGACAATACAAAATTATGGACAAATTAATTTAATCGGGATTAGAAAGAAAGAGAAGGTCTCCGGGTTTAAATCAATATTAATTCATTGGCTTGCTTAGCGGATGTAAGAGAAAAAATGCAACGGCCCAATATTCGTAGGCTTTAAGCTTTATATTATTGCGAATGTTGCTGGCATTAATTATGTTCTTTTTCATAAAATTTTTATTTATTCCCTTTTGAATTAAAAAGAAACCCAAACATGTCTAAATGTAGACTAAATGTACTTTAAACCTCACATGTAACCATATTCCAACGATGAAAGCGCTTTCTTCGGGGTTAGCTGTGAAATAAAATTGATAAAAGGGCACATATCTTTTTTTTATTGTAGTATGTTCACATAGCGAATGCACACTGTACTCAGTGTTATGCATAAACGCAAATATATATTAATGCACTTATTGTACAAGTGCAAAGACCCTTGCAATGGGCCACATAAATGCTGAGTCCGCATTACTTACATGCGCGACCACTGTGAACATAATACCAGCTCCCTTCCTCAGCGACCCTCTGCCGTCGCTTACTT
>VNJV01020685.1:0-17235 GCA_008042635.1 Drosophila nikananu | reverse complement strand
ATTTCTCTAATAGGCAAAAGTCGCAATAGGCAAAAGCGGCGATATATTTTGGTACATGGTTTATAACAGTCGTTCACGAACGACTGTAGCTTTCTTACTTGTTTCTCTTTGCCTATTGCACGTAACTTCGTAGTTTTTGTTTTGATTTTGTTGTCATTATATGAGATCTCTCTCTTAATGAAATAAAGCACGAGAGAAGAACCGTTATGTTTTATTTTCTATTCTGCTTTCGTTTCGCAAAGACTTATTTTGAGTCATCAGATTAGCGCCGCCAAATGCAGTTTTAGTTATTTCGCTTATTTTAGCAAGTACAAATATTTTCTTTTTGTTATTTTGGTTTTTTATTTTTATTGTTATTTTAGAAAATATACGAAATATATTTAATATAGATACATAATAATAATAATAGATAATAATATAGATAAATATTCATAACTAAATATAAGTAAGGCCTAAGTATACCTAAACACCTACACATTCACTCACACACAAGCCACTCACTCACACACCGGACACTCAAGCACCGGCACTCACTCAAAAGCGCGCGCAACAACCCACTCAAACGTAAAAACATACTCAAACACCGACAAGCTACGGAAGGGAATAAGAGAGAGAGAGGGCAACCGCCAATCGCCGGCAATGGCCTCGGCACCCGCCAGAGGGGAACAAAGCAGGCGAACGCTGTACCCTCGGGAGTGGAAAATTACCACGCCACTGCCGAAAGCCGGGAGAACAGCGACAACTTCGCCACCACCAAAGCATAGCCGAACAACAGCGCATGCGTCAGAGAACGGCGCGAGCCAAGCCGTTTTTTCTATTGGTCCGATCGGCACGCGCCAAACGGGCGAAAAGCAGAGCGACGACACATGCGCAGAAGGGCCGAGAGCGGGAGAATGACGCTGCCGGCACGATCGCCTGCAGGAGTGAAAAGGAGGCAAAAAGACGCCACCTACGCTCGGCGACCGGAAAGTCCTCCAGGCGGTTCCGAGGCTTTTCCTCTCTCTAGGCCCCTCTCCGCTCGGCCCCAAAATTGCCAAATCTTCGGCCCCCTTTTGTCCTGGTTGTCTCAGCAACTAATAAATTAATGTGAGGACCTCTGGAGCCGTTGAGGGTTATCCCGGCCAGAGACACATCTTTACATAGCGCCCGAGCAGGGTCATAATTTATCCGGCCAAATTAAAACCCCGCCGGCCAAAATCCGCTTATTTTTGGGCAAAAACTAACATTTTTCCTTAGTCCGTGCACGTGTCGCGGGCGATCTACGCCGCCAACAACTACAATAAAATACAACAACGAATACGAGGAGGAAAGAGAGACGGGGAGAAAACTTTCCGTGGACCACGCGGAGTGTTGCCAGACGTCGCCGCCGGCGCGGACAGCGCTGCCGCCGCTGGCCTAGCGACCCATTTCTGCCTGCGATCCCTGCCGCCGCCACCGCCGGCCGAGCGACCTATTTTACCCGCGCTCCCGACGCCTGCAGAGCGGCCTGTTCTACCCGCAATCCCGACCGCGCTGCCGCTAGGCTAGGGACAATATAAAGATCTGCCCTTTACTAGGAGGGACACTCAGTCGAAAGCTTCGGTCGTGTCCACTTGTACTAAAAACCTCTCTCCGTGATCCTCGATCCAAAACTCAACGTTGACAACATCCTTATATCTTAGGAATGATATCTCGAATAGAAATCCTTCGTCCTTCGCCGCGATCTACATCCTTCGTCGTCGAGAATATCCTTGCACATCGGGAAGGATTTCGCATACGAGCACTCGTCCTTCGCCGTGAACCTTTAATTCATCATCACCATCCCTTCGCACCGGGAAGGATAATTCTCTCATCCTTCGCCGTCGATAACATCCTCTCACATCAGGAAGGAAATTCCTAATTTCTTTATTTTCTCGCGCCCTCGTCGCGTAAGAGGCTAACCATCGGTGTCACCTGGAGAAGCTATCGTAAGAAGCATGAGCTGGAGTCAATCCTCAGCGAGTTCGGTCTCGAGACGACCGGAACCGGCAAACCGACCCCGCCGAGCCTGTGCAGCTGCGCCTTAAGGAGCTGGAGCGGCACCTCGGGAATATGCCCATCGGGGACACCAAGGTGCTATCCCCGTACATATAGACAAGAATCTCTGCTCGCCGGGATTTGGGATATCAGCCCCACCGGCGTCGATGACGCTTAATATATCGCGTAGTATATCACCCATAGGAACCCGACAGTTGACTAGTGGGGCCTTTCGTTCGATGGAACCACGGATCCCCTGGGGTTTATCGAACGCATCGAGGAGCGCGCCGATACCTGCCGGATCGACCGGAAGCTTTGGTGGTGCTTTTGTCTGACCGAGCGGAAGGATGGTTTCTGACCAATGGTCTTCAAGGAGCCAGCTGGGCCGAGGTCCGTCGCGAGTTCTTGGATTTTTTCTTACCACCGCGGAACCCTGCCATGAGGGTGGTCATCGACAAGCAGATCGACGAACTCCTCCGTGACGGCCGGATCGAACTATCCAAAAACCCACACAGTGCACCAATAGTTATAACAGACAAGAAGAATGGCGACGTTCGCATGTGCGTAGATTATCGCCAGCTGAACAAGAACTCTGTGGCGGATCCCGAGGATCCACCAAATCTTGGAGCGCCTGCGGAATGCCAAGTTCATATCGACGCTGGACCTCAGGAACGGGTATTGGCAAATCTCGGTAGCCCTCGAGAGCAGAGAGTGCACGGCCTTCACAGTGCCAGAGGACTCTTCTACTGTCGGGTAATGCCGTTTGGGCTTCATTCGGACCCCCCACTTTTCAGCGCACCCTGGACACAGTCATCAGACCGTATATGGAACCCCATGCGTTTGCATATCTGGACGACATCATCGTCATCGGAACCACCCTAGAGGAGCATGTCCACAATCTTTAGGATTGTGTGGCCCCCTCCCACCCCCGGCCATATAATCAACATAAGAGCTTGTGTTACTGCCGGCAGAAGGCGCCCGCCGGATAAAGGCTCTTTCCCCGCGCGCCGTTCCTTTGGGCCTTTGTCTATAAAACAATAAAGCTATAATCGTGGAGATCCTTCGCCTCTAATATTTTGCCCCTTTCCGCTCCGGGGTATTCTTGTGTTCCCCTCTCTCGTCGCTGGGGCCCCGCCGCTCTGAAATTCCTCCAGGAATTTCGTAAGTGTGGGACGTCCGGAAATCCCTACGGGCCCACGTGGGTGTCCCTCCGCTCGGAATTCCTTCCAGGCGGGACACAGGTGTAACTTATATGTAATTTTTAGTATTTACAATGCAAATACCCCCCTTAACAGGCGGATACATCCTGAAGTTACAAGATTACAAATATAAATTTAAGACTCTCGGTTTATTTACTCAAATATGAACGTGTATATTTAGATATTAGTACTTGTTTGAACAGTGGGTTTTAAACTTACCTGAGGTCACTGCATCTGTAAGCGCATTTAAGTCAATACTTATCTCGGACCCAGAGTTAAAAAAGGCTGTTCAAGATAAAAATAGACACTTCTCTCATGGGTCGAAGAGTAGATTGCTGGAACTTAAGGTGGTCTTCTAATTACAAATTTTGAATAAATCGATTTTTGTTTCATTTTATATATGTAGAGGATATGAGGAATAGGGGTTTGTGTTTTTTTTTTAGGGGTTTCTGAAAAACACATTCTTTCTTGTAAGGAAGCGAAGCGGAAAATATAGCCGCCTTCACACGTTTCGAAGATTAAACACATTATCCCAAAATTTTCGGATTTTTAACTTCGGGAAAGATTTCTACCAGTAATTTTTATCGAATTTAATTGGAAAACCCCAATTTCTATATTAAACTATTCCCTATGTTCCTAGGAGTTGAAAAATTTAGCTTTGTTTCAATTTTATACCCTCCAACAGGTAAAAAACGTAGTTGAAAATTCCATTGTAAAAAACAATCGTGTATTTAAAACAATTTTTTTAATAAAAAAAATCGTACTCTGAGAAGCATAGCCAACGTAAAACTTATTTCTGACAAGTGTAAGGACTCGGACACTTATTCTGATCGAATGGATTGTATATGGTCGGATTCAAAATGTACCTTTTATTAATTTTTATGTCATCCATTTGTTGTCACATTTATCAACACAATACCGGAGATTCAAGAGTGGTCAGGAGGAACTACATGGCTGCGTGTTTTATTAAATTAGGAGAGCTTATGACGTCGCGAATTAAATTTTTTCAATCACTGAATTTTGCTCACCCGACAATTTTTTTTAAGGTTGACGAAGAAAAGTGGTCCACAAATTTTGAAATCGAAGAGGCCAACCAACCACCCAATGTAAAAATTAAAAATTCCAAACATTCAAACTCAGTTGGTTGCTATGTATAAATCAACTTTATTTAGTAACAAATACACACGTTAAAACTTTTTATGTTTCTTCTATTTTCTAAAATGTTAACTTTCTATTTCACATTTTTCACACTATTTATATATAATATAGACGCATTGCTATAAAATCATTATTATTTTTATATGCAAATTATGATGTTTTTCTTAAATTTGAAAATAACATAAGTGGATACACAAAAGTGAAAACTTAAAATATACGTACTTTAAACGGTAACATATAATCATATAATAAGAATGGCAAAACTTTAATCTCCACTGAAATTGTATTGTTTTTATACCCTTGCAGGGTATTATAATTTTAGTCAGAAATTTGCAACGCAGTGAAAGACACTTTTCCGACCCTATAAAGTATATATATTCTTGATCAGCATCAACAGCCGAGTCGATGTAGCTATGTCCGTCTGTCTGTCCGTCCGTTTCTAAACATTGAAATTTTGCAGATAGTCTTCTATATGCTCTCACCACTATATAAGTCGGAACGGGCCGGATCGAACAACTATATCATATAGCTGCCATTGGAACGATCGTAAATTTTAAAGAAAAAATTATAGCTTTGCCAACTTTCATCATATTTTCATATAATTATTTTGTATTATTCTAGAATTTCGATTTTTATTTGATCAAAATCGGACTACTATATCGTATAGCTGCCATAGGAATATGTATATATTTTAATTTATTTTGAAAGCTTTGTTGCTAGCAACATTTAGTTGTTGCGCAAAATTGTTTACTGTCAACATGTTTCGCTTAACATTTATATTATCTAAGAACACGCGGAAGCGATAAGAACCGCAATAAATATACCAAATTATAAATACTTACTGCAAGGGTATGTAAACTTCGGCTTTCCGAAGTTAGCTTCCTTTCTTGTTTATTTTTACCTTTGTATTAAGTACATTTCTACTATTGAAATTGAATGTATACTCAGATCTTTTTGTTCTAAAAGAAATTCGGATAAAGTATAATGTATTCTGGACCTTGTAACGATATTTTAATAATATAATAAATATTAAATGATAAAACCGAAGGTCGATAAAATTCAAACTTTAATTATACGGAGACTCGATGCGGCTTATTCTGATTTCTTGGTCTGTACATTGCTACTTCAAAAGCAAAAAGTTTTCATCAATTACATACTTATTTTGGGCCGACGACACGAAAACGACCCAGGGTGCTTTAATGAGTCGCGAGTGCGCGGCACTCTCTATGGGGTAGCTCGAAAACAAATGAAAGAGGTGAGTCTCTTCAAAATATACCAGTCGTAACATTAAAATTTGTAACAAAGCAAACACACCAACCTTCATATTTCATATTTTCAGGTTTGGTAAGAGCTGTTTGATCTCACCCTACAAATAGAAAATGGCAAATATGAGGTCGATAACTGAATAGTGTCGACTCATCATTTTTTTCAAGCCACTTTTATATCTTCTTTGACTTATCGGCACCGGTAGGTAAGCCGGTACCGAGGCGTAACAACAATAGGACAGACTGGGAGAAATTTGGCGAAATTGTGCACTCAAAGGTCAGTAACAGGAGGATACAGGTTCAATCCTCTCCAAAAGCCCTCGACAAAGAAGTAGAGCACCTAACAAGCATCCTGAACAACGCCTTCCAAGAGACAAGAAAAGTTTCATTCTTGAAGAAGCCAACCCAACGTGGTGGACCCAGGAACTAAGCGCTCTCACGAGGAGATCCTGAAAGTCCTTTAATACTAGCTATGGGACGAGGAAATGGAAACCATACAAGAAAGCGCAGAAAACGTACAAAAAAACAAAGCCAAGAAGGAATCTGGAAAGAGCTACTGCGATTCACTAAAAGGCATTTAAGATACGGCAAGATTAAGCAAGATCCTTGCCAAGGGGCACACAAGCCATACTCTAATCACCAGACAAGACGGCTAAGCTACGAAGACCTAGAGTCACTTAAGCTACAAGTTGACACTCACATCCCGGGGATCTTATTAGAGAACTCGGCACCAGAGTAAGGTAGAGATACACAGATAGACTCACCAACGAAAGATATTCTCACCACGGAGCGAATTCAGTCGGACCATACAAAAGACGACATAAAACCGGTACTGCTTCAAACAGGCAAATAAAGCCTCTGAAGATGGATAAAGTATAAGACTAGGGTCTTCAGAACGAAGGAGGTTAGGCTTCAGAAGCAGAATGACTTCAGAATGGCTTCTGAAGCCTAACCTCCATTGTTCTGCAGACCATAAGGACTAGGTAACATACCAGTATACAACATGCCCAGAAAATAAAGCAAGGAAGGCAAGCATTGCTTTCTATTCTTGCAGAAAAAATTTTTATAGACAAATAAGGACTACACACCCAAAGCCCTTGTATGATGACCAGCTCTTATAATATCCCAAAATTAACAAAATTAAAATTCAAATCGAATAAGACCAATTCGATAAGAATCTAACCAGGGAGCTGCTATCTAAAAACGGAATCAACAGGTCGTTGGGCGATCGGAACAATGAAGGTGGGACTGCCATATAACGCAAGCTGTAGGCGCTGCAAAGAAATACCGAATAAAAGAGACCTGCTCTGTCTCTGCCCTGCCTAAACCACACCAGACTACGTCACTGCGGTGAACACCAGTTGGAGTCACTAGAATGCATAGGAAAGCTGAAGGCCTCAGCAATCCTAGGCTTTCTCAACTACACAGGATGGAAATAAAGTACGGCTACGACCATAACAAGACAACCGAGGGAGTTTATCAAAAAGGAGCTCAGATTTAATTAGAGGCTGTAGACAAGGGCCTCAAAACTGTTACATACCTACCTTGTGAATTCAACGTTTAGCAGTTGTTTGCGCCGTCGTGACAGTTAATCGTTAAGCTTGCTTCCACGCTCACACACTCAATCTTTCTCTCGGTGCATCTGCACTCTTTTTTCCCTACGTATAGGTAAAAGTCAACAGTCAATGATTTTTGCTAATGATCTTAACATTGACTGCTGGCTGTTAGAAAATATTGGGCATGCCAATTTCTTTAGGGTTTTAGCTCGGACGGTGGACGATGAAAGATTGCGTTACTGCTGTGAGGCCTGTCGCGTGGTTAAACAAGAATTGATGTCGTTTATTCGGCAAACTAAGGATGGAACGTATTAAACTAAGGAACGTATTAACGAGTTTTCGTAAAAGTCATGATATGTTCTTATCCCTAGATAGTCAATTTAATAGCCATAAGCTAATTATTGAGTCTCTCATGCGCCCAAAAACAGCACCTGGTCTGCAGCAAATGCACGGAACCCTATAATCCGCAGCGGGCTCTCAACAGTAGCCTGCCTCGGCTAAGCCATTTTCATCAGCGTTGATCCAAGAATGCTGAGGTCGAGGACTCTACTCCCGGAGATTTCCGTTTTGTTTCCAGAGTACAAATGACGTCGCAAATAACGAACCTGCAGGTCCAGCTAACGTATCCACCCAGGGTGTCAGGCCCGGATAACTGCAGATAATCTGTCTGCATTTCCGAAAGAACTAATAGTAGTTCCGGTTTTCCCCTGATCAAACATCTGAAGCCTTTATTCAAGGCAGAACTTAATCGGAAAAAAAAATAATAAAAATGAAAAAAAAACATTTCATCTTTTAAAATAAATGTCCCAACCGAACTCTTTGACACAATAGAATCGTTCAAATTCTGGCCTGAATATGTTGTCCGCTCCAAAAACAATAGCAAAAAATACATATACTATATAAAAGTCAAAATTGATGACAACGGATCGTAAAATTTGTTATTGCATTCGACAAGTAATAGTTCAAAATGGTTGACTTTGGAGTCAAGAGTTATGATTTTTGTAACCCAAAAGTATCTAAGGCTCCAGACACATATCTAAATTACTAACTTTCAAGTAGTGCATCGATGTTGAATTCCTTAGTGAGAAGCTATCAATCAATAGAAGCTCCACCTATATTGCTTCCTATTTATTGGAGCCAACTTTCCGCTATTTAGATGGTTTCGAAACGACTTTGAGTAATACCTTTTAATAGTTCATCCTATAATCCGTCTTTCGATGTGACTCTCGACAGTGAGACTGCCTTACCGAATATATCTGACAGTCCAGCTAAAAAAGTTCTTTGTTTTAGCAAGACGGACTTCGAACGGCTGAATAACTTTATGTCAGATTGTAATTGGCTGAAGTCGTGGATACTTTTTACAGTGCCATGAATTCATTTTTTAATGAATGTGTTTCGTCATTCTATCCGTCAACTTCGAATAAGCTTCCTTGGTTTACTAAAGAGTTGAGTCGCCTTAAAAACAAAAAAATCAAGGCTGTATACCAAATTTAAATCTACCGGTTCTGACTCTGCCATTTATTTTTATATATAGGCTCGGTCAAGATTTACCGTGTTGAACGCGCAGTGAAACAAGAATTATTTGACTCGTTGTAGGGCCCAGATCACTCAGGACCCAAGACAGTTTAATTATTTTGTTAACACTAAACGTAAGTCAATTACTCGTATTTCCTCTTCTCTTAAAAATACAAGCGTAAACAATGATCCGGCAATCGCCGATTTATTTGCGAAGTTTTTGCAAACCACTTACTCTAATTCCACTGACTCAATAATAGTCTGATATTCTTACATCATGCCAAACCGAATCTAATTTTCTGTGCCCTATCCTTTTCTATCTTCACCAAGTTAAGCCCGTTTATTCGCCAGGTCCCGACGAAATGCCTGGCTATGTGCTTAGGTATTGTGCCGACGCCCTGCGTAATCTTCTTCTGAAATTGTTTACTTTGTTCTTAGAAACCTCCCTTTTTCCCCTTATTTGGAGGGAATAATTTACTATTCCTCTCCACAAAAAAGGTTGCAAATCGGACGCCAACGACTATAGAGTAATCTCTAAGTTGTCGGCTATCCCAAAATGTTTCGATAAAATCATTAAACTAATTTGCACCAAACCAATAAACCAGTGTAAACCAATCATTTATCCATGTCAATATGGACCTGTAAAATCTTTTGGGGCTTACTTCCTTCACAATTAAGGGCTTTAATAAACTTTTTCAGACAGACGTAATCTATACAGATTTTAGTAAAGCATTTGACTCTAATGGGATTTCCGGTTGATCTTTTAAGATGGATCCAAGCTATCTGAATAGCAGGACGGAAAAATAATATTATTTTTTTAATACCATATTAAATGTTCTCAGGGTTACTTTTGAAGTTCCACAAGGGAGTCATTTGGGTCCCTTTTTGTTAACATTATTTATTAACGAGCTGCAACTTCTGACTAACTCGAAGGACTTATGTACGCCGACGACGTCAAACTTTGAGTGCCAGTCTGATGTACAAACTGATTTTAATACTTTTTAAACATGGTGCCGTAGTAACTTATTAAACTGAAACGACTTTAAATGCAAGCAAATACAATTATAAATAACTGTGTGTACCATTTTAAGTGTGACTATATTCTCCAAGCGGGGGTGACTTGAAGCAAGTCCTCGGCCGAATTCAAAACCAAATCGTTCACATTAATTAAGAGAGAGCGCACCCAAGAGTGCTAAGGAACCACAGGGCAAGCCAAAGGCCACAACCTTCGTAAGCAAGGCGAAGTAGTTCAGCGAGATAGCCAGAAACAGCGCAGTTCACACGCTTCATCAAATCTCAGGGAGAAGGATATCGATATCGGACTGATACAGGAGCCTTTAACGAGGGACGAGCAAGTTGCGAACCTAAGGATTCCAAAATACACACTTCTGTGCACCAACTCGATGGGTAGATCGCGGGCTGCATAGTAATTAAGAACCACTATAACGCCTTTCTCTGTTCCAATCTCAACACACCAGATCTATCAGGAGCTAGATTCGTGCCACCGGATGGGAGCGGAGTACTGATCGCTTCGGCTTAACGGCTGAGCTGGTCATCGAGCTGCTGTTACAATATGTAAAAAAGGCAACATACCATATTTCCCCGTACGGAAGGTTTTTAGGACTGGTAAGAGGTGTTCGATCTCATCTTACAAAAAGAAAAGGTCAAATATGAGGCCGAAAACTGGACAGTATCGACTCAACACTCTTTTTCAGACCACAGATATATCTTCTTTGACTTATCGGCACTGGGAGGTAAGCTGGTCTGAGGCGTAAACCCTGTCGGAAAGACTAGGACAAATTTGGCGAAGTTGTCCACTAAAAGGTCAGTATTAGAAGGATAATTGCAGGACGCAAGAGCTCCTATTTAAAAATACCCTATCTAATGTTCTCTGGGTTACTTTTGGCGTCCCGCAAGGGCCCCCTCTTGTTTACATTGTTTATTCACGACCTGCCCAAAGTTCTGACAAACTCAGGAGTACTTATGTACGCCGACGACGTCAAACTTTGTGTGCAATATAATGACGATGCCAGCCAGTCTGATTTACAAACAGATCTTTATAATTTTCAAACATGGTGCCGTATAAACTTATTAAACTTAATCGGCTCTAAATGTAAGCAAATGACTTTCTCTCGTGTCGCTCCCGAGCTTGCGACTTACACGATAAACTGCTGCTCTTTGGAAAGAATTGCTATAGTTAATAAATTGGGTGTCCGCCTGGATCCTAAACTTGACTTTATTGATCATATTTTATTATTGTTTCATTAAACGGGGTTCGTAAAATTTACTGACGTTGATGTTAAAAAGTCCTTATATATTTCTTTAGTTTGTGAGGAGCTAACTAGACCCACACAAATAGGTATACTGACCATATAATATTTAAACATTATTTGACAAAAATATGTTTGAAAAAATGGAAATAGAAATTTTTCTGAATTGAAAGTATGGTTGGGGATGCGGAAAAATTTAATTAAAGCTAAGAAATAAAATCACAAATTTGCATATATTTTTTCCTACAGATATAATTTTTACAAGTCAATATATTTGTGTGGGCATAGACATTAGTTATATATGGGACATTTTTTGATTAAGCTGAATCAAGTCATATTAAAATATCTTGAAGGCAAGCAAAGGGGATTGTTTTAATCCATGTCTTTAAAATTAGAATAATAAGAGCTAATAATGATATCGCTTAAACTTATTTACATATTTATATATAAATATTATATGTTATATTAAATAAGATCCTGAAAAATGACTGAGATGGACGAGGAGGAGATGCTGAAGCCTAGGCAAGTCGCGGCTTCTCAAACGTCGTCGAAAATCGACGAAGTCGAGCTGCTCATGGCAAGTCGGGACATCGCAGTTTGGTCGAAAACCGAGGGAAGCGCAAATAGCAGTCCACAATCCAATCATACAGGTGTAGCTCAGTTGGTCACCACCACATACTCTAAAATCGAAATGCTTTCACAAAAAAAAAAGCGACGGTTCCGCGTAATCCTACGCAAAAAAGTCAAAACTGAGACTTAGGACACGTGATGTTTAAGATAAGGCCAGGACACAGGAGCCTTAGATGAGGGAAGAGCCAATTGCTTGCCTGCGTCTTCCAGCTTGGCCATTATTGTGCACAATCTCGATGGGTATTCGAGACGGGATCTGGGAAATAACCCTCCAATGAAATAAGTCCCCAAAAAGAAAACGAAATTAGTCCCTAAAAATTGTTATATAATACTTATACAACTATTTTTTATGGGACTTGAGGGGTTATTTAATTTCTTAATAAAATACCTAATGAAATAAACCTCCCAAAAATATGAAACAAGTCGCAAAAAAATAGTCAGGAATAAGTAACCAAAATTTGGGGTGTCATTTCTTTTAAAATGAAATCTTAAAAAAATGATCAAAATGTTTGTTAGGGCTATTGTCATCTACTTTATCAGAAATGTTTTATTTTTTAAGCATTTATTGCTTTTCAGTAACATTTATTGCCCCATTGATATTTTTTAATGTCGAACTTCTGTTTTTTGTGTGTCGTAGAACCGCTAGTTTTCATAAAAAATGAGATAAGCAGACAAAGATGACGATTTATATCAAAGTGAAATGTGAAAGACATATAAATGGATTTCATCTCTTTCCAAACTAAATCATAACATGTTAAAAATATTTTCGGAATCACTGAACGGATCTTCTTGAGGGAAGTGTTGCTTACTTATATGTTAAATCTATTGGGTAAAAATTAGTCAAATCGGACGACTATATCATATAGCTGCCTTAGGAACGATCGAAAATTTTGAAGAAAGAAATTAACTTCCTACGTGAATATCAAACAAAAAACATCACTGAAACTAACCGCAATCCTTAAATATAACATTTTAAAAATGTACTTAATGCAAGCGTTTTTAAAAGTCGGCTTGCCGAAGGTAGCTTCCTGTCCTATTAAGCACTACATTTTTGCACGCTTGCAATCTCTGACACAAAAAAAAAATTATAATAATTTGATCTGCTATCATTTTGCATACGGTTTTCGGCTACCACTATTTGCTTCTTCCTTTTGGTTTTCGAATAAATCAGAATTAATTAATAGATTAGGCAAACAAGTTAATAGTTCACCTTAGTTTCTTAAAGTAAATAATATAATAATGCAAGTTACCCAATACTTGCTTATTAATAAAGACAGTTAAGTCAATGGTAAGCACTTTTGCTATTGCGAAATATACATACAAACGAAAAGTTTGACAATGATGAGGACCTACTTTATTTTTTGTTGGTTGGTTTTGGTTGTTATAACTAAATGTTCATATATTTTTAGTATGCAAGTTCAGTGTAAATCCGTGTTTAAGATTTGTATTATACTTTTTTTATAACCTAAAAGGACAAAACAATAATTTTAAACTTAAAAACCCAAATTTGTAATTATTTTACTTATGAATTATAGGTCTTTTTTATACGTACAAATTTACGTTAAGTTTGTAAAGATACAAATTGCACGCTTTATCTGGTGGAAACGAATATAATTCCCAATTTTTTTAGGAAAACGATGTATGAAGATTAAATAAAATGAATAAAATAATTTCTTATGCTTCTTATATTGTTTTAGTTAACAAAAAAATTCAGAGAAATCAGATTACATTTTTCGCTATTTAAGCAAAGTTACTGTATATAATTAATTGGCTTATATAATCAAATTTGTTAATAACTATTTCGCGCTAGTTTTAGAGTGTTTTTAATAGTTAAGAAAATAACGCATTACTGTATAAAAAAACTATCATATAAGTGGGTTTAATCTTCTAATATTACTGCGGGGGCTTGCATCGTCCAGCGGAAGTTCCAGAAAAATCCAAATCTTTTTGTTCAATGATAGGAATGCGGTCGTCGTATAATGTTGGGGCTTGTAAAATGATTGCGGCCGTACCAACAAGAACGGCCAACGTAAATATCCATAGGAAAAGTCTATCCAACACCATTGCAACATATTTCCAATCTTCTTTAACCTAGATAAGAAAGAAAATTAAATTGATTAGATTTTTGTTGTTCGAATTTCATAACACTAACATTTAAATAATCTAAATTTAAGGATTTTTCTGGTACTGGAAGAGGGAAAGATATTATAGTTCAGTGCCAACTGATAATGTATCAAACAAAGAGTTTGAGTCATATCTCTATATCTTTATCTGTATATTTCTCCCATGTCCGTATTTCATATAACATTATCCTCTTTCCATTTAAGCATGGTACCATCTTATCTAGTTTTTTATGGTGCAGTCTGAGGTTTCTGACTGTCGCAGAAGTTAGGAATATTTGTGTGAGGATTTCATTGTTGTAACTCAGGAACAGTAAATGGGTTAAAGCCAATCGTATTTTCGGCGGATCAACCTACTGCGTTATTGCTATCACATTGAAAGGGAAGAGAAACTGCGGTATGTAAGATAGCAATTACATTTCGGGTAAAGTTTAACCAATGTATATTCTACAGAATAAAACCGATAAACCTCTAACACGGGGCTTATTTCTTGGATGTTCTGAAGGCATTTCCCCGTGTTTGGGTGAGCACGGTTTCCGTTTTTAAGCAGGGAGAGAGAACGTTAGGCAAATAGTTTGGAACGGCTGTTCGTGAACGCCGTTTTAAAAGGCGGTATCCATTTCAGATTTAAAAATTCCTAGCATGCAAGGTTATGACCGCTCCGAAATCTTCAGAGCGTTTTCTGAATAAACACATAATAAAAAAAATTCTGAGCCCAATCCGTGCTTTAAAATGATAGGCTTTCACAAGCCCATTTTTCTGGTAAGGTAGGTCCGTCAGCCGGCAGGTGCGCAATCACGTGTAACTACACTGGTAGTACGCGCCGTATTTGCACACACTGCCACAAGTGCGACTATACTCTCCACGCGAGGGCATCTGGAAGCAGACCGTTGTGTTGGGCATGTCTCGACCAAGGATGCTGACTAATGGTAGTCGGGCTAAAAGAAGATAACTCTTTATAAAATTCCCCAATCCAAGGTGAAACAGCAGCTCTCCACCGGGAACACTGTAACTTTGTGTTGGGTTCCCGGTCATGTCAACGAAAACGCTGATGAGCTGGCAAGAGTCGGCCTGGGTACCATTCTGTGGCTTAGGGTGGGCCGCTGCTAACGATATGGTTGGAAGATGGGTTAAAGGAGCTAAATCCAGGTATTGGATATCCAGTTCAGTATGTCGTTAAGCTATAGAACTGATACATCCGCTCTTGGGCAGGAACACTGATGGGTGTTCCATGATGGACCTAAGACTATTGGTAGCCAACCTAACCGGCTACCATGTCTTGAACTATCATCTTCGCAAGATGCGTCTGTCTTCGGACACGGAGTGCAGGCTCTGTAAAGAGGACGACGCACAGTTGCAGTTTAGATACTTTTGCTTTACAAAAATCATAACTTTTGAACCAGTTGAGATATTTTCATAAATTTTTTTTTATATGAAAGGTAATTTTAATACCTTTCGATTAAGTGGTCATACTATATGGTGTGATAAATTGTAGATTTTATACTCGAAAATTAATGTTTTTTGCGGCAGTTTTCTTAATTTTTTTCCAAATCCGAAATGTACATTTCACTTTTTTTCTCTGAAAATGCTAATATGGTGCATATTTAATGTTTTAAAAATAAAATAAACAAATATTTTAGAGAAACAAAAAATTTTTTTTTTTTTAAATTCAAATTTATTAATTTTTGACCAATTTTGAATCATTTATGCACTTCTTGTTCAAAGTAATCAATTAATTTTACATCACTTAATATTTATGAATAATATTTAATCATTATACATTCATTTCAAGTCATTAAGTGTCCTTACAAAGCCAGGAATTGAAAAACAATCCGCCAATACAGGAAAAAATGAATGCCCGCCATACAATTTCGTACTGCGCTTGTAGCAGAATTTGCTCGAAACCGCGAGTTTTTTACGTTGAGTTGAAAGTATCTTTTGCTTTGGAAATCCAGACAGGCAGATTCGGGCAGACGATTTTTTTTGATATGATAAAGAACATATTCAAGAACAACACCTCATACGCCAAACACAAAATCCACCAAAATCCCATTTTTGACATTCCATCAAAGTTGAAAAATAGGTGAAAATTAGTACCTCGGTAAAACAGGTATGTCTGCACGTGCAAAAAATATTATACTTTCATTATACCTTTCTTTTGACGAGATTTGATGGCCTTTTCGATAGAACCCATAACCATGCCGGTCGGTTACATATTTTACCTAAATATCTACCTCAAAGTCTGAATTTGTTCTAAAAAACTCCTGATTTTTTTGCAACCCAAAAAAGGTTCAACTTTGAACACGTGTAACTTTTAAGATACTGAACCGATTTGAATAATTTTTTGATTTCAATCCTTTTATACTATTATCTGTCGAATGCAATAACAATCCGTTGTCATCAAAAAGTTGATTTTTGCAACGTATCTGTATCTTTTGCGCCATAGTGCGCCGCACTATACAAAAATGGCAACGGATCGTAAAAATTGTTATTGCATTCGACAGGTAATAGTTAAAAGGGGTTGAATCCAAAAAATTATTCAAATCGGTTAATTATTAAAGAAGTTACACATGTTCAAAGTTGAACCTTTTTTGGGTTGCAAAAAAAGGAGTTCGTTTTTTAGAAAAATTCGGATTTTGCGGCTGATTTTTGGTTAAAATATGTAACCAACCGGCATGGTTTTGGTCTCTATCGAAAGGGACATCAAATCCCGATAAAACCCAGGTAGAATGAAATTATAATATTGGTTGCACGTGCAGGCATACCTGTCTTACCAAAGTACTAATTTTTCACCTATTTTTCAACTTTGATGGAAAAAAAAAATCGAACTTACACCGACTTATGGGTTTGGCGTATGAGGTGTTGTTCTTGAATATGTCCTTTATCATATTCAAAAGAGATCGGGTCCCCCGACGTCCCACCCCGAATTTCCAACGCAAAAGATACTTTCAACTCAGTGAAAAAAAGCGCGGTTTCGAGCAAATTTAGCTACAAGCGCAGTACGAAATTGTATGGCGGGCATTCATTTTTTCCTGTATTGGCGGATTGTTTTTCAATTCCTGGCTTTGTAAGGACACTTAATGACTTGAAATGAATGTATAATGATTAAATATTATTCATAAATATTAAGTGATGTAAAATTAATTGATTACTTTGAACAAGAAGTGCATAAATGATTCAAAATTGGTCAAAAATTAATAAATTTGAATTTAAAAAAAAAAAAATTTTTTGTTTCTCTAAAATATTTGTTTATTTTATTTTTAAAACATTAAATATGCACCATATTAGCATTTTCAGAGAAAAAAAGTGAAATGTACATTTCGAATTTGGGAAAAAATTAAGAAAACTGCCGCAAAAAACATTAATTTTCGAATTTGAAATCTACTATTTATCACACCATATTGTATGGCAACTTAATCGAAAGGTATTAAAATTACCTTTCATATAAAAAAAGAATTATAAAAATATCTCAACTTGTTCAAGAGTTATGATTTTTGCAACCCAAAAGTATCTAAGGCGCCACTGTG
>VNJV01020680.1:0-17530 GCA_008042635.1 Drosophila nikananu | reverse complement strand
AGCCTATGGGGTGCACTTAAGGATTTTTGTTACGCGAAGGATTTTTTTCGCGGTAGGACCCTTTTACGTTGGGCGCCAGTTAAGCAAAACAGTGTTTTATGCTTTTAAAAAAATATATTTAATGGGACAGAAGTCCGCAGTTTATTTATCAAATTGGAATTACAAATTGGAACTAAATTTAATTTACAAAATTGTGTGGTATTTATACTGGATATCGCTGCCGCTGCCTCTGCCAGCGTTGCTCCCGTGGAAGCGCTCCAGACGCTGGTCTTGCAGTTTTTAGCAACTGCAGTGCACGGCCGGATGCGCGTGCAAGCTTTCGCAATGGGTCGTTGCGATTTCGTTTTGTGCTAACTGCAAGCTTTCGCAATGGGTCGTTGCCATTTCTTTTTGTGTTAACTTATACACTCAAGAGTTAGATATTGTCTCTTCGCCTCTTGAAAGCTTTTCCAATGTGGTGCCAACAGTAGTGCTCTCACTCAAAGCTTTCGACAATACGTTTTGTGTTCATATATGGTGTTGTGTGGCCTTCAACTATTTTTTCGGAGTGGTGACCCTTGCAGAGAGGCGGTTATCAATGAAGCCTCCTCTCTGGCTGCGACTCTGCCCAAATATGGAAGGATACTAAAAGAGCATTTAAACCAAACCCCAGCGGTTCACCAAAATATATACAAATTAAGGTACATTACCTTTTAGTGACTCATAAAAATTATTGTTTTCACCCGGTATCCATAGGATTGATGGTATTACAACTTAGTGCGTACTTAGTATGTGCGTGAAAGTCAGAAAAAGTTATCCCGACCCCATAAAGTATATATATTCGTATTCGTGTCCATATGAAAAAACAAATCCTAGAGACTTTATGCTGGCAATGCCTCCCTAAATTATGAAAAAGCGTAAGGTATAATTAAACTCGGTACAAACGGATAATAGGTATAAAAATTATCACACAATATATATTTAAAAATAATAGTAAAAGTTTTTTTTTACTTTTATATTTATAATCAATTGGGTTAATACTTTTCAAGAGTATCGAATGAATGAACGCTTTAGTTCAGCCTGAAAAACGAAGTTATCTTTCAGGTTTAGGAACAGAAATTTGAGCAAAGGGTATCTCTCAATCAAACACGGAGTTTTATACTTTTTGTATTTGAGAAACGTTCCTTATTATATTTTTTATTTAGTTCACTAAAACAAGGTTATTGCGACCCGCAGAAAGTCACTGTTAATAAAGAGATAAGAGGCATTTTGATTGGACCAAGAATTTTAGATGACGCATGTACTTTCTGAAACGGCATTCCCAAAATCGTTACACCTCCTTTTCAATAATAATCAATTAATACAATTGCTTTTGATTAATTTTATTTAATACAGTTCAATTTAACACTGTAATTATATTTTATAATTTGCGGACAAGAAAAGAGGTAATCAGGTCCTTCAAGATAACTGACAATTTAGTTCTAATTTATATCTAAGGCTCCACGATTAAGCAGCCAGGGAAGAATCAATTGGATGTGCTTCCGGTAGCGGGCATTATTGAACATTTGCATCTGGAAATCCACTCCCTCGGCGGAATCGCTGATGAAGGTCTCAAAACTGGCATTGTCTGTGGGATCTGCCAGAACTGCTGCCATAACTCCAGTGGCCACCGAATAAGCTGGAGGAAAGAAAATGTCACGCATTTCATTAAAGAGATTCTAAACAGTGTGCTTACCAAAAGTGCCATAATTAAGCAGCGCCACATGAATCTCTTTCAGACTTGGCACAGGGTTCGAATATTTCAGGATGTTCAAGTGTTCAACAAGATTATCGTGGTAAACCTTAACGTAATAATCAAACTTGCTCAGCTTGTCCTCCAGCCTTGTGGATGAGAGCAGGAAGTAGAAAAGATCATGGGCAAAAGATCCATACTTGGGCACCTGAAAGTCAACCATGTAGACCTCTGCAATCTTCCCGAAGTCATCGTACTGGAACATTATGTTATTCGACCAAGAATCCCCGTGGTTCAGGACATTGAAGCCCGAGGGATCAACGTGATTTAACTTGAACATCTCATCTATAATCAGGGGCTTTAAGGCTTTCTGTAGGAAAAAAAAATTATGTTCTAGTAAATATAGATCTTAAAGTTAATCAGTTCTTACGATCTTGTCTATATAAGCTTCGTTTCCCTCGTAGGTAGAGCAGCATTGGAGAAATCTCTGCCCTATGCCTCTCATCATCTCTTTCATCATCTCCTTGTTTTCCTCCTTGAAATAGCTATTAAGCAGAATCTGCGGATACTGGCCCTTGGTGGCTATCCGTACGGCAGTTGCTGCATGCCACTGGGCCAACTTGCGGAGCACCCTCTCGGTGTGCGCTTGGTCGAGTCCCTCGAGGCGATTGGTGTTCTTGAACCCCTTGATTCCTAGATCCTCCAGCGCTACGTAGTCACTCTGGGCATTCCTTAGATCGTAGCTCTTGGCACCGAACCTGACCTCCAGACCGGCCTCCCTGTAGAGTGCCTCCATCTCGGGCACCACCAGGGTGTACATCGAACGTTCAACTTCAAAGACGTTCGTGTGCTTCATCATTTCCTTGATAGCCTCCACCTGATGTGGCAACTTGACCATGTATGACAGCTGCTTGGTCTTACCACCTGTGGGAGAGAGATCAATCAATATTGCCCTCAGGGTGTTTCCCGAGTTTCCTCACCCTGCAGCTCCACTTCGATGTTTACCCGCAGCATTACGGCGGCGTAGTTCTCTCCTGCTACAGATCCTATTCCCGCCTGGAAAGTCCTGACCTTTGAGTATCCCTCCACACTCGCCTTGAGCGCATCCTCGAAGAGTTCCGAAGTGACCCACTCGGGTATTTTGCTAGCCGCCATTATAGATTGGTGTCCTAGTATTTAGCAAGTAAATCAAGTATACGTCCTGTTGCACTCCGCTGTGCTGACTGAGGCTCGACGGGAGGAGCTCTAGGTTTATATCTACTGGTAAGAGCTTTCATAGTGGTTATGGGTTTTGGAAATAACGTTTTGCTAAATGAGAAGGCTTTCTCTCTTATCAAATCTTGAAGGGTCATTCTTTATTTAATTATTTAATTAATTAACTAGTTTTCTGCTTCTCTCATTAAACTCTTTATTATTCAGTAGATAAACCTAATTTTTCAGTTTTGTTTTGCTAAGCTGTTCGCTTGTGACCTTATAAGGCACTTGTTGTTTGTTATTCTCTCCACTTATCACCGGCTTTTGTGTTTTGTTGATTTTTGTTGTACGAATAAGAGAGCAAAATAAATTAAAGCTTTTATTTGGTTGACTCTCATTTTAGTTTGCTCTTCTGGTTTGTTTATGCCCATATATGGCACACGGTTCTCTTTTCTCCCACATTATCAGAGGTTAGCTCAGAGCGAGTTCAGAGCGCAACAGTAATTTTAATAAAAATATATGACAAAATGTTTATATTTTTGTATGTCTTTACTTTAGAACATGAAGTCCCATGGTGGTGACGTTGGAAAGGTAGAACAATCACACACTGAAGCTCTTTTTAAAGGAAATAAAACCCAACTAAAGAATAACATCTTAAAATCAATAAAATTGCCTCTCTTTGGTGTCCCTGAATGTTATTTATTATTGTTATTCCTAGTTTGCGTAGAAGAAAAACACAAGTGCCAGTATTCTGGGACTTCAATGCACTTCTCCCAATCGCCGCTTGCTAGCTTTTCTAATGCCACCTCTAGTATGTCTCTCCCAAAAGCTTTCTTGAATATTTGTTTGTTTTTTATATACATAGTAACTTGATCTTCAATTACTTTTTGGAATTATGATCTTACAGTGCAGCATTATAAAAAAACCATTATTTGATTTATGATCAATTAAGGGGTTCGTCTACTGTGACGGATCAAAAAAATAGGGTTTTTTTTATATAAATAAATTCTTTAACATGTTTAAAAGACGTGCAAAAAAATACTTTGATCTACATAGCCTTAACTTTCAGGAAACAAATGGCGTTTGATTTTTTTTATTTCTGATAATTATAACGACCTGAATCGTGGCAACAGTTGAGCAAACTTTTTTTTTTTAGGTCTTTATTATTGTGGCAATTGTAAACTTTATTTGATATTGTTTAATATGTACATTTATATAAGATCTCATATGTCGACGGGGAATGAAGTGTTAAGGTAAATCATTTAATTTTAGTCTAGTCTTGACTAATATCCAAGGCCCCCCTGTTTAGCAGCCAGGGCAGAATCATCTGGATGTGTTTCCGGTAGCGCGCATTGTTGTACATTTGCATCTGAAAATCCGCTCCCTCGGCGGAATCACCGAGGAAGTTCTCAAGACTGGCACTGTCTGTGGGATCCATCAGAATGGCAGCCATAACTCCTGTCGCTACGCAATAAGCTGGAAAGAGATACAGAGTTAAACATATGCAAGACTCAAGATTTAATTATGCTCACCAAGAAGTCCGTATTTGTACATTGCCATATGAATATCTTTTAGACTTGGCAGTGGTTTACAGTATTTAAGAATCTTCAAGTGCTCCACTAGGCTATCGTGGTAAACCTTAACGAAATAGTCGAACTTGCTCAGCTTGTCCTCCAGTCTTGTAGATGATATAAGGAAGTAGAGAATATCATTGGCAACAGATCCGTACCTGGGTACTTGATAGTCAACCATATAAACCTCCTTGATCTTGCCAAACTCATCGTACTGGAACATGATGTTGTTCGACCAGCAATCGCCGTGGTTCAGCACATTGAACTCGTTGGGATCCACCTCACCCAGCTTAAACAGCTCGTCTATAACCACTGGCTTAAGGGCTTTCTGTAAAGAAAGTACCGACTCTATAGAAAATAATAACCATTTGTGGGGTACAGCTTATCTTACAATCTTGTCTATGTACGCTTCGTGACCTTCGTAGGTGGTGCAGCACTGGAAGAATCTCTGCCCCATACCATTTATCATCTCCTCCATTATCGGCTTATTTGCCGCCTTAAAGAAGCCCAAGAGCAGGATCTCCGGATACTGGCCCTTGGTGGCTATGCGTACGGCAGTGGCCGCATGCCACTGGGCCAACTTGCGGAGCACTCTCTCGGTGTGCGCTTGGTCGAGTCCCTCGAGGCGATTGGTGTTCTTGAACCCCTTGATTCTTAGATCCTCCAGCGCTACGTAGTCACTCTGGGCATTCCTTAGAGCGTAGCTGTTGGCACCGAACCTGACCTCCAAGCCGGCTTCCTTGTAAAGTGCCTCCATCTCGGGCACCACTTGGGAGTACATGGTGCGCTCGTTTTCAAAGACGTCCGTATGCTTCATCATTTCCTGGTACATCTCCGTCTGATGTGGCAACTTGACCATAAAAGACACCGGCTTGGTCTTACCATCTGTGGGGGAAAGTCCCGAGATCAGTAAAGCTCTCAAGGTGTTCCCAAAAGTCTCTCACCCTGCAGCTCCGCTTCGATGTGAACCCGCAGCATAACGGTTGCGTAGTTTTCACCTGCCGCCGATCCAATTTCCGCCTTAAAGCTCCTAACTTTGGAGTATCCCTCCACGCTCGCCTTGAGCGCATCCTCGAAGAGTTCCGCAGTGAACCACTCGGGTATTTTTCCAGCAGCCATTACGGATAATAGGGATAGGAATTTAATTTGTTAAAAGAGCACAAAAAACACGTATACGTCCGGTTTAGCGGTGTTGCGTTGACTGACGAAAATTGAGAATTAGATAGTTTAATACTGTGGCGGCGGCAGGGCTTTCACCTTATTGTAGAACTCGGAAGCTCCGGCTCGATCTTCTCTCGCAAGCTCTGCTGATTAAATCTGTATATAACTCGCTCTCCAAAAGCTTGCCTGGTTTTCAATTGCATATTAAGCATATTTGTTTACATTCTCTCAAACAATGTTTAATGGTGATGACCCAAATAATTGAGCTTAACGAAAATCCAAATATATAAATATATTTTTTACAGAACAATGTGGCTAATTATATTATATAAAACCTGTTCATAATGGGGTAAACATGTGCTGTTTTTATTCCATTGTAGGGTATTGGAATTATAAAGTTACATGCTTGCAAATTACTGGATGCGTCATTTTGGATAGCTTCCCTTCTTGTTTTATATAATTTTGCGTCGTAATATTTGTCCCCAACAAAAATAGATTAATGTACATCATGAGTTCTATTATCTCCCAAATATTTTGTTGATTTTTTCACTAGCTAGAGTAATTACCCAGATAAGTATATAGCAATGGTCAACTTTATATTATTTAATACTTTACAATTAGTTGAGCTCTGTCGAACCTGTTTGGCTCATTGCCACCCATTCATCTTATGTAACCCCGCCCAATGAGCCAGGGCAGTATGACTTTGATCTGATCCACGTAAGCCGGGAGCAGAAACATCTTACGCTTGAATGCGGTCGCCTCCTCCGAATTACCCATCACATTCTCTATATTCGAGTCCAGGCCCGGCGGAAGCAGCACTATGGGCAGCATTCGCTGTGCGCATATAAATGCTGAAATTACCAGAGAGATTTGGGATTCAGTACCCATTCCTAAATGATCGTCGCATCGAGTCCGGCCTTACCCCAGAGACTGTATCGGTGCAGATGGGCTTGGAGCTGAGCCAGTGTGGGAGCGTTCCGGTTGTAGCTGAGCAGACTGAGGTGCTCGACCAGGTGCCGGTGATAACACTCTATGAAATGGTCGAATTTGTCCAGTTTTATTGAGAACTTGGGCGAGGTCATCAGCAGGCACAGTAGGTCCTGGGCAGGTGTGCCTAAATATAATGAATTAGTCTACAATTTATTGGAAATATTTATTTAATATTAATTACCATATTTGGGCAGCTGAAAATCAACAAAGCAAACGTCTTCCACCTCCGACGATGAGTCCTTGTACTTGAACATGATGTTGTTGCACCAGAAATCGCCATGATTGAGCACACTCAGCTCCAGAGGATCGTTTTTGCCAAACTCTATATTCAGATCGGTTAAACGGGAGGTGTAGTCGCTCTGTAAAATGCACAATAAATAAACAAAACAAAATTTAAGTGTAAAAATGCAACCCACTATTAGGACCAGTTGTCCCGGATCCAGATTATAAGTCTGCATGCACTCCAAGAACGGCAAACAGAAGTTTATATTGAATTCGTCCAGCAGTTTCTGGTGCTCGGCTGTGAAGTAGCCCTCCCTGAGACTCTTCTCGTAGTCTCCCTGATCCACGACCCTCTTTGCGGATGCCGCGTGCCACTGGGCCAGCTTCTTGAGCACCGCCTCCACTTCGAATTGTTCCAGTCCCTGGGTTCTATCCACATTGCTGTAATTCCTCTTCCGTAGATCCTCCAACATGATATAGTCACTTTTGACCGCATTCTCGGGAAACTTGAAATGCAACGCTTTGAATTTCGGTGATATTGATGTATTTCTGGCATACAAAGCCTCCAGTTCTGGTATCAGACGATCATACATTTCCAGCTCCGTGGTAAACATGTCATGGAAGGCGTGATCCTGGTCATCTGGCACCAAAGGTATCTTCAGTATATAGCTGACCTCTTCGGTGCTGTCATCTGTAACTAATCGTTGGTTACTTGATAAGGGAAGAGTAATACTGACTCACCTTTCAGCTGCATATCTATGTGTATACGCAGCACGATCGTCAGATAATTCTCACCCTGGCTGATCGCAGCTTCAGGCACAAACTTAACTATGGCCTTGAAGTTTTCAATGTTCTGTTCTAGTAGCCCATGGAAAAGCTGTTGGTTAACCCATGCCGGCATCGCTTGGTCCGTCATTGCATTGATTTTGCTCAGCTGATGTACTAACGTCTGATGCGAATGCCTTTCTGTGATATACTGTCCCCGAACATGGTATTTTGTAAACTGAAAGCTCTTTGTTGTCTCTCTTAAAATTGTTGAGCTTTTACCCTTACTCAGCTATTAAGAGAGGTCGTGTGGTTCGCTTTCTTGTTTCTTAAAAAACTGCAATTTTTATCCGGATATCTCCAAACTAAGTCCCACTTATTAAAATGACATCTCTTTTAATAATTTATACAGTCTTAATATCAATACTCTATGACTTGGCGTTGTGCATGAACACGTGACGCCGCAGCTTGTCCGGCCGCGCAAATTCCTTGGCACAGAAGGTGCACTGATAGGGCCGCTCGCCCGTATGCTTCCGGCGGTGCACCTTCAGCTCGTAGTAGACCGTGAAGCGCATCTCACAGAGATCGCACTTAAACGGCTTCTCGCCCATGTGGCGCCGCATGTGGATGTTGAGTTTGTTGGGCGTCAGGGCTTCCAGGCCGCACAGCGAGCAGAGATACTTCTTACCCGGGTTCTTCTTGGCCACGTGCATGTCCCGGATGTGCTTCTCCAGGCTGGGCTGAACGACAAAAGAACGCCAGCAGTGGGGGCACTGGTAGCGAAAGCGTCGTTTCCTTCGTGACGGCGGCTGACTTTCCGGCACGGCAGGTTGCTTGGGATGCTGTGTGGCCAGATGCAAGGCAAGATTCTCCTCCCACATGAACTTGTAGCCACAGCGCGGACAGACGAACTTTTTGTCATTGTTCCTGCACTGTCTGCTCAGGTGCTGATCCAGCATGGACTGAAAAATAAAGTACTGTTTACATACAGATATACATATTCCTATGGTTTTCTCACCTTATCCACAGTCTTGAAGATGCAGTGCTCGCAGGAATGTGGCAGCTTGTCGAAGCTATGCAGGGAGTACTGGTGCTCGCTCATCTCCCGTCGGCGTCGGAAGCTCAGCTCGCAGAGGTCGCAACTGTAGGTTCTGCTGGCGGAGAAACTCTCCTCATCACTGTCGTCCGTATCCTCCAGCAGGAGCTCAAAGCCAGTTTCAGTGCTAATCATGTACGCCGATGGCAGGTCGCTGTGCCCGCCCTGCATGGCGATGTGGCGTCGCAGGTCCGCCACGCTGATGAAGTGGATGTCGCACACTCTACACTGGATACTCTTCTGACCCGCATGCTTGGAGGCGTCCGCCAGCAGGGTCTCGGCCAGCGGCAAATCCTGGCCGGTGAAGCCGTGCCGCTGCACGTGCTTGTACAGCAGGCCTGGGCGGTAGAAGGTGCGCGTGCACCAGCGGCATGGAATGAGCTGTGCGTTGCCATCCCGGTGTACCATCAACTTGTGCTTGGTAACGGCGCTCTTATCCTGGAAGCTGCGGGAGCACTGATCGCACGAATAGTACTCTTGCTAAACAACGAAGCCAAGAAAACAGGAAATAAAAAGAGATTTAAGTGCTTACTATTGATTTATGCGAATATTTTAAGGCCTTTACAAAACATAAAAATAATTAAATTAAAATTAACATTAAATTAATTAGGGTTCGGTTTTGAAAGCCTTTAAATTGATTCTCCTAAGGGTTCCCTTCATTTCACAGTCGAGGCTCACCTTGCTCTTGTGCTCGACGAGATGGGCGCGTAGGTTACGCCGCCAGAAGAAGCGCTGCGGACACTTATCGCACTGGAAGCGCTTCAGTGTATTGTGGCACAACTGGCTGGTGTGATGCTCCAGCAGCTGGGCACTGAGGAAGCGCGAGTCGCAGCGCTGGCAGACATAGGGGGCGTCCAGCCAGGTGTGCTCCTGCCGGTGATGCTGGTGCAGCAGGTACTTCCGCGGCCACCTAGCCTCCGGGGAGTCACAGAGCTCGCAGGCGTAGCTGCGCCGCAGCACAACGTCCGCCTCGCCCTCACCCTCGCTGTCCGTGTCCGAGCTGTCCATATTCATTTCGTAGCGCGCCTGGTTAGTTATGGAATAGTAGCGGCCAAACACGCCCAGCCTGAGATCCCGGAATATGCGACGCTTCAGGCCCTCCGTCGTGGACTCGACGGCAGTCTTGAAAAAGCCCTCGGCTATGCGCTCGATGGGCTCTCCGTGGGCCTCGAAATCGAAGTCAGTGGGATGAGCGTGCAGGTGATCCCTCAGCTCGCGCAACCTAGTGAACCGACGAAGGCAGATCATGCATTTGATTTCCTTGGCCCCGTTCGGCTCGCAGCTGTGCGGGTCGAAGTCCTCGACGCGTCGATTGATCCTCGAGGGTTTGGCTGAGGATGTCGAGCCCAAGGCTGCAGATGTGGAGGCCAGCGGCAGATCGTCCTCAGAGTCAGATTGCTTCTTGTCCTGATCTGTGTGCGCCCGGTGCTTGTGCTTAATCAGGCTGACAATGTACTTGTAGGACTTGCTGCACTGATCGCACTTGTAGTAGTTGTCCACGCTGCAGTTACCGTCCTCGTCCGAGAGTCTGCGGGAGAATTATCAAATCAAAAAAAGATTTAGCTCGGTAAAGTGGTGGGTATACAATAGTGCCAGCAGAATCTAGATTTCTATGGCGCCCCTATAATGCCTTAATTTAGTGAATAGATCAATCTACTTACTCGACTTCCTTGATGATGCTGTGCACCAGGGCGTCAGTATTGCCGCGACTGCGATGCGTAGAGGTTCCCGAGGTGGAAGCTGGACTAGACGGACTTGCATCTCGGAGCATCACCGAGGGCCTGCCAGGCATCTTCCGCCTAGACGTCTTCGCGGGTAATAGACTCGCTCCGTGCTCTGCGTGCTTGTGCTTCACCAGCGCCATGACGTACTTGTACGCTTTGTCGCATTGGTCGCACTTGTAGTAGTTGTCATCGTCGTCTATCCTGGTGAGGTAAGAAAAATGAATTAGAGATTAGACCCTCTATAGAGAGAATTCACTCACTCCTCGCCCGGCTTGGCGGGCAGCCCATGATCCCGCTGTTTGTGGCGGTACAGGTTGGTGACGAAGCGAAACGCCTTGTTGCACACCTCGCAGACGTTGTGCTTCTCCTCTGCGCTGACGGGTTGTGGGGCAGGCGAAACTATGCGCTGCCGCAGCGGGACATCGTCCTCGTCGCCGTCTTCCGAGTCGCTGAAGTGCATGATGGTGCGCTTGGCGAAACGCGAGCGTACCAGAGGATCGGCCGCTGCCACGCCTCTTCCCAGCTTCATCGGCGGCTCCAGCACCTCGGACTTGATGGTCACGCCCTCAATTTCGAACAAATGAATGGGTGTCTCCCTGAGAGCCTCTAAGGCCTCCGGGCCTAGCATTTCGTCCCCAGAGTCGTCGTCCAGCTTGCGCAGCCACAGCTCGTGCGTCTGTCGCGCCTGCAGAACAAAGTCGTAGGTGCTCTCCAGCTTCTGGGAGCAGGCGGAGCACAGCCACTGGGGCAGCTTCTCCGCCTGGGCCATAGCAACCTATTAAGGCAATAACTAGCATTAATGCGGGCGGAAATTGGATGACAATAGCTGGCTCACCTCTATTCTCGCTAGCTCGACAAGCAGTTGCCCAAAGGTCTTCTCCGCATACTTCTCAACGGGCGTCTCAATCCAGTAGCGCCCCTCATCGCCGCCGCAGATTCTGCACGTCCGCGTCATCTTTCTAGCACATTTAAACGTTTAATTCGTAATTCGTAAAGCCAACAGAGTCTGATAAAAAACAGCAAACAGCTGAGCGGCGGGGAACAGTGTTGGGTAGCGCCCCAGCGTTCGATACGTGCTGGCATATTATAAGGTGATGTCCATAGACATGATTGACTGGTCACACTGCAGAAGGGTTCTTGTTGCATTTTCTCCAAACTCGACGTTTTTCATCGTTTTCCCCAGTTTCTTATTACTTTCCGGGCTTACCAATATACCTGATGTAACTGCAGCGTCGTCGCAATGCTTCCTCCAAATATTTGCCGCACTTGTGCGGTTCAGAACACGGATTTGCGGCCATTGTCCACCTGTCTGGCCAAAGACGCCTCAAAAAGTTTCTATGATGTACTCCAGGAGCTAACGCAAATTGATGTAAGTAGCCACTCCAGATCCAGGAATGACCCATTAACACTCTTAATCCCATTATATAGCCTCTGGTTGAGAGCTCGGGTGACAATCTGCCGCAGCATCTGTGCACCGATTGCCTGGCGAGATTGGAAAGTGCCTACGCCTTTGTAGAACAGGCCAGAAAAGTCAACGGCGAGCTGTTGGTTCGTCTGCGAGAATGCCTCGAGGAAGTGCCCATTGACATTCCTCTGGAGCAGCCACACATCAAAACCGAAGTAGATATCGATGAGGCGACTCCCAAGTTTGTTGTGGACGTAGATTCCACCGAAATATCGTCTGTGGAGTTTAAATGGCAGCCGGAAAGTGACAGCGATAGGGAATTTGCCGGAGCAGCATCCAGTGATGAGTGGGTATTATTAAATTCGATTACAGCTTGTATTATATTGTATTATTTCGTAGGAATGATGTCGAGAAACAGCCCTATTCTTTAAGACGCAGTGCGCGTAAAATCAAGCAGCCTGTAGATAATAGTAATGAGGAGCCAGAGTTGCCAAAAGGACCATCGCCCAGCAAACGTCGCCGAGGCCGTCCGCCCGGCCCGGCAAAGTGCCAGTCAATGACCTCCGATGGACGCCACGCCTGCAAGGTCTGCGGAAAGACCTTCTCCTGGTTCCGCGATATGCAACGCCATGCCCGCATCCATTCCGAGAAATCGGACGCTTTCGTGTGTGACACCTGTGGCAAGGGGTTCCTTCGCAAGGACAAGTACACATTCCACCTGCGCTGCCACGAAAAGCGAGAAGCCAAATGCAAGGCTCTGCAGCTAGGCAACGAGTGGCGCTTCGCCGAACGTCTGTACAGTTCCGGCAGACTGAAGAGAATCGAGTGCAAACTGTGTGGCCTCAAGTGTCCCCGAATTCAGGACCTCAGGATTCACTTGGTCAGCCATCAGAACGTGGAGGGCTTGCTCCAGTTGAGGGAGAACAGCGATGTGATAAAGGAGCACTATGCCGACCAGCCAGGCGACATGGACGGCGTCAAGCAGCAAATTATCAAGGACCTAACGGCGGGGCACTTGGAAAAGTTTGCTTCAGTGGTGAATTTCCATGGATACGAGTTGGGATTGTATGACTCGGACGAGGAATCTGCTAGTGGAGAGTCCAAATATGAGTGCACGGCGTGCAATCTTTCCTTTGCGAGAAAACATCAAGTGGTGAGGCACACGCTGGAGGAGCACGCCCAATCCTCCCCTTCAGAGCTTCCCTGGCAACGCTGCGGCTCCTGTAAAATTGGATTCCTCTGCTCCAGACTCTACTATTGCCATGTGAATACCCAGTGCGACAGCAAACTGAAGAGATATCAGTGCGCAAAGTGCCCGGGGAAGTTTATGTGGTCGGAGAATCTGCACAGGCACGCCTGCTCCCATCGCCACCAGGAAGCGTCGTCTGTCCGCCAGATCTCCTGCTCCTTGTGCGATGAATTCCAGCCCACATTGGCCCAATTGCGGATACACTTGGTTACCCACCAGAGTAACATGAGTGGCATCGATCCGGAGCACAGTTCCACGTTCTTTCGGTCGTTCTATCCCAACGGGCTGGACTGCACTCCGGAGGAGTTGGGTGTCCGCATAGCCGAGGACTTCGAGGTGCAGGACTTTGATCGCTACTACAACGCCTGCACGGGCAGTGGACAAGAGCTGGATCTCTTTGATTCCGAGACGGAGCAGAGCGAGGACGATCGGGAGGAGGATGAGAAGCCGACCTGCCACACCTGTTTGCTGTGTGGAGAGGTGACGAGCAGACTCACGACCCTGCTGCAGCACCAGAACAGAGCCCATTCAAAAGCGACGACGAAAGATTTGCCTTGTTCCTGCCACGACTGTGGTGATAGCTTCATTAGTGACGCCTTGCTGCAACAGCACCGCCGGCGTATCTGCGGCAAGAAACATTTCCGTCACCACTGCCCGAGCTGTAATCTTCGATTCATCTGGCCGAGCAACTATGAGCTGCACCTGAAGACCCACCATAGCCACTTGGAGGAAGACCAACTCGAGGAGGGTGAGCATCGGGACGCAAAGCTGCAGTGCGACGAGTGCGAAAAGGTCTTCATATGGCACAAGGACCTGACGCGTCACAAGCGCTTACACCTGCCGCAGTCGGCGCAGTTCGAGTGTCCGCATTGCGACCGAAAGTTCCACCGCAAGGATGGCCTCAAGTCCCACTTGCGGGTCCATACAGAGGAACAGCTGGTGGAGCAGCCTCTCGCATCCGACAGCAGCGAGGTTCTTGCGCTGCTCTCCCGTCCCCATGGCTGCAAGCAGATCCAATGCATGATCTGTCTCTCACGCCACTCCAAGATCTCTGATCTGCGAGCCCACCTGGGCGCCCATCAAAACGGATTAAACTTTTCCAAAGATACCGATATTTCCAGTATCTCAAAGTCGCTGTATCCGGAGGTGGAAACGGCCTTGGGCAGAGATGAACTGGCGGAGAGAGTTATGGCAGATATCGACCAAGGAGTGGAGCTGGATCGTTTTATTTCCATCACCAATGAGGCTGGGCTGGAGCTCAATTTGGACAGCAGCGAAACGGACACTGAATCCGAGGAAGAGGAGGAAGGCCCGTCCAGTCAGAACTACGCCTGTAATCTCTGTCCCACCGAGGTCAAGAGAAAGCATCAGCTTTATGCTCACCAAGGGGAACGTCATCAGTGGGAGGGGGCTACGCTCGTTTGCTCGCACTGCCAGGCTAGGTTTGTCAGCGAATCCCTGCTAGATCATCACTCCAGGACCTTCTGCGGCAATGTCCAGAAGCGCTTCCAGTGCCGCAAATGCCCGCTTCGCTTCCGCTGGCCTGAGAACCTGAAGCACCACCTGCATTTGTCCCATCAGCAGGCTGAGATGCCAGCTGCAGAGGATTCTGCGCAAGCGGATGCCGAACTGCAATGTGGCGAGTGCCAGCGAACGTTCAAGATGCAAAAGGACCTCACACGGCACACCTTGATGCACGCCCGGGAGGCGACTATCTATCGGTGCCGTTGGTGTGCTCGTCGATTCTACCGCTGGGCCAATCTCCTGCAGCACATCGCACGCCACGGCATCCGGGCTAGTGAGTTGCACTATGCCGAGGCTCTCCTGGACTTCTATGGACATCCAGGCGGTCAGAAAACCGTGGAATGTCGAGTGTGCAACGTCAGCTTCGCCAGTATCGCCGCCCTGCGCCTGCATCTGGAAACCATGCCGACAGGGAGCCACCATGAGCTCTCCTCGTTGAAGAACTACTCGATCACCAACCAAATGGGCTTCGAGCTGGAGCTCCAGGACTCGGAAACGGATGAGGATCAGTCGAAGCCGCCCGGTGTGCCTGCCTACTACACGTGCGGCATGTGCCAGTTGAGGTGTGTACGGAAATTCGAGCTGCACCAGCACCAGCAGGCCATGCATCGGCTGGAGAAGATTCCCGACGGCTGCGATCAGTGCATCTTCAAGAGCGTCTGTCCCGACCTCATTGCCCATCACAAGAGGTCGCAGTGCGGCAACCAGGAGAAGCAATTCACGTGCTCCCGCTGCGGCTATAAGTTCATGTGGGAGTCAAACCTGCTTACGCACATGCAGATGCAGCACGGAAAGACGGACGATCCGGACATGGAGGGAGGCAAGGAGGCAGAAGAGCCTAAGACCGGGAGCCCGGTTTTCCAATGTGCTCTGTGCCCCAGGAAGTACAACCGAAAGGACCGACTTACGGCACACGTGAAAAAGTTCCATGGGCCCGATGGCAAGGGCCACGAGGTGGTAAAGGTTCCCCCTCCCAGAGCCGCCTCCCCCAAGGAACCGAAACGTTTCTTGTGCGCATTCTGCGGCAAGGCGGTCAGCTCCTCCTCCAACCTGATCATCCACATGCGCCGTCACACGGGCGAAAAGCCTTTCAAGTGCGAGTTCTGCGCAATGGCCTTCCCACGATCCTCAGACCTTCAGTGCCACCGTCGGACTCATACGGGAGAGCGTCCGCATGTGTGCACCGTGTGCCAGAAGGGATTCGCCCGCTCCTACAAGCTGCAGCAGCACATGCGCATCCACAGCGGCGAGCGACCGTACAAGTGCACCTACTGCGAGAAAAGCTTCACCCAGTCCAATGACCTGACCCTCCACATTCGTCGGCACACGGGCGAGCGGCCCTACCAGTGTGGCATCTGCGGGGAACGTTTCATCCAGGGAACGGCGTTGAAAAATCATCGCCTGCAGCAGGGACACTTCGAGGAGGGTCCGAATTCTGGGGAGCCAGCGAGGCGCACGGTTTTGGAACAGTTTACTGTATGAGAATTCGGAATACAAATTCTGTTAACGCAATTATCAAAGTGTTATTTTTTCCTTTTCTAAAGAGTTTTAACATAAATCTTAAATTAAGTTGTACAAAAACTACAAAAGAATTCTCACGAAAGTGCAATACAGCGAAATGTGCATACAATTTGGCAGTTAATTTATTTGGCGGAACCTAACGGCTTTTTAAATTGGAATTCAATTGTTGGTTTTTACCATATGATGATTTTGTAAAAGAGTTCCTGTTTGTTGGCTTAAATTTTGATAATTTCAGTACAACTTGTACATTTAACCAGTTCGTGTTCCAGTCAGATAGAACCCAAGAGGGCAACTGGTATAAACTGTTATAATTGCAACTTCATTATTACAACAGCATTGTTGCCAAGGAGCTTATCAACTGACTACACGGCTACACGGAAAAAAATAAATAGGCAATTATTATTATTATTTGTTTAATTGAAAATCCGTTTTTACGTTTTTATACCCCTTGTAGGCTATTCTAATTTCAGTCAGTGGCGTCAAACACATCGAAAGAGTCATTTCCGACCCTATAAATCATATATATTTTTGATCAGCATCAACAGCCCAATCGATCTAGCCATGACACAGAGAAAAAAAAATGTTGCCATTTTTTCACATCATTAAAATTGTCAAAAATTGACAAAAAAATTTAATTTTTTAAATTCATATAATTAGGTATGCAGTTTTGTTAACATAATAAAAACTAGAACAGAAAAGCTGTCCCTACCGAAATTAATGCATTTTTGGCTATGTTATGATATCCGAAAGAACGTAGACTTACCCAAAAATATACATAATACAAAACAAAATGGATTGGCAATCAAGAGTATACAAATTATGATAATTGTATCATTATACAAACTTCGGCTTCCCCAAGTTAGATTTCTTACTCTTTTTATTTAATTTAAAGATCAGAAATGTTTAATTTGGAATTAACAGCAAGTGAAAAAAAACCCCGAACCACTACAGGGTTGAGGCAGGTTCCACCCTTAGTAAAAGAGGGTTGTTTCACCTATGGACAGTACCACCTGCTTCCTATCCTCGATATGTGTCTGTATATCGTCCGTCATCGCCTTGACGACCGATCCGAGTAGCTCTGGTGCCGCCTGTCAGAACTGCTATCAAAATAGTAAAGAATACATTGGCCCGAAAGAGCGGAAAAACAAATGCACTTACTCTTAAAATTTAGTTTCGAAAGTTTAGCACCCTTCAACTCGAAATTTGTTTAGTTTCGCCTGAAACCAGGTCTAAGTCCTTCACAGCAAGATGGTCCAGCAGCGGAGCAAGACGTCTCGCTCGCTGGCGGTCAGCGAAAATGGAAGCGAAGGTGCAAGCAGTAAGGACCGTGACCAGGTCTACTGCGTGGTGCTTCACGTGGCCGAAGGTGGGTAGCATACCTTGGTTTATTAGCTATT
>VNJV01020664.1:0-15159 GCA_008042635.1 Drosophila nikananu | reverse complement strand
CAGGAAAAAATTAAACAAAGTTTAAGAAAATTCATGATGTGCCTAATAATATATGTAATTTTTAATAGGAGTTTTCGGTATTTTTAATAATTATAATGTGACCATTTGTTAAAATATTTAAAATATCTTTTTAAAAACTGTTTGCTATTTATTTCCAATGAATGTCTCGGGTATTTCCCTTATTTTAAGTTAAAACTATACATAAAATCCATGTCAATTGAACCTTCGCAATTTAAAGAAAAAGAAGCCGAAATTTTCGGTAAGTACATCCAACAACCCACTTTGCATTGCATTTGTTTCGGGCACTTGGACTTTGCACCACCATTCCCGCCATTCGCCCCCATTGACAGTTCATATCTCTGAGTCTGCCATTTGCATCCGGCACATGTCCTTGTGCCAGGACCTCGACTACCGACTACCGACTACCGAGTCTCTGCTCCCATCCCTTGACTCCTCCAGACCGCTGTGCTCTTTGCTCCGGCTGTGTGTTGTCATTGTCTGGTCTGGACCGCCGCCCGTCCGTCGCAAGTCAACGCAATTAACGGTAATTGCCTTTTATCGGCTTAGCCTTGATAAAGTTTTCCAGCGCCCCGCACCCCCCAATTTTCCGGGAGCGCGTACTTTTCTAGTTACTGGTGTTGTTGTTGCTGCTGCTGCTGCCATCGTTGTTATTTGTAGGTTTACGCGGTTTTTATATTTTAATTTAATTTTATAAGTAGTCCCAGCCTCGCTCTTCGGCTTCCCGAGAACAAACTTGTCCAGGGCAAAAATTCGACATTAAACAGAGCTGTGGTCGGCGGGCATTGGCAAAGTTTTTGTTTTGTTTTGAATGCGGCAAGGAAATGCTTTGAAGTTGCCTCCAAATTATGGAACTTTTCATGGCTTTCCACAGGGAGAGAGAGAGAGGGAGAGTGAGAGGTAGGACTTTCCTCCGGGAGCGGAAAATTAAACTGCGACCAAAATGCGAAAACTCTTTCCATTTTCATAATTCCGAGGCAGCTCACAGAGTGTCAAATGCTCAGCTAATAAAAATGTCTGCGACTATATGGTGCTGAACTCGAGTGTCAGGCGGGCTGACTAGTTTTATTAACACAATTTGGGGTCTGGCAGAGGTAAAAATGTAATTAAATAATGTCTTGATAAAACTTATTGTTAAAAAGTTTATTGGACTTCCTTTTATACGCACTTTTCCATGCTACTAAAATCTTCTAGAACGTTCTTAAAATTTAAAGTCTATAAGCATGTGTGTTACTCTAATTTATTTTGTTAAATTTCTGTTGCTGTTTTTGAATATGGTTTAATTTGTTCTAAGTTCATCTATAAATAAAATGTATACACGTAAATAAATATTCCCTAAAACTAAGTTAATAGGACCTTTTTTCAAAGAGAATATATATAAAGTATATAAAGTAAATGCCATTTGAAGTTTAGTCATGAGTTAGAGGACATTAATTCTTTGTAATTGTTGGTTGACATTTCAGACCTGCTCATTTTCTAAGCTTTTCCGACCATTACTTTAATTTCTGTTATCCTGAGGCTTGGCAAAAGTTTTTTATATCAACCCAGGCACACACACAAACACACACCACACAGCCTAAAAGTAGGCAATAAAAATTGTTGCTAAACCGGAAATGACAGTCACACACGAAATGGTTTGCCAATAAAAGGTCCACATCCGCTCCAAGTGGCACCCAATTTGCGACCTCCGACTCACCTTCAGCTGCATTCCCTCCGTGGCGTTCAGCTCATCGCCGCTCTGCCGGAGGCCGTGCAGGAACCTGGCAAAGACCGTTCTCCGCTGCTTGTGCTTGTTCCGGCCTTCTGCGGGGTTACGTTCAGCCAATCAAATCCAGATCCGATGCACATCCACAATCAGGTTCAGATACAGGTACACGGATACAGTGCGGGCAGCGAGGCGAACAATCAAACCGAGAATCAAACAGACAGTCATTTGATTAACCAGACAGTCAAAGTTTAAGCGCAAACCAATTTAATTGAATTAAAAGCCATAAAAGCCAAACAGCCGACAAACTGTCTCTAACCACGTCGATTCTTGCCGCCCTCGGCTCCATGCTCCTCACCTGTTGCCGAGAAGTCGTAAAAGAAATTGGTGCGCGCTCCCGGATAGCTGTGCTGCATCCCGTTCAGATTCAGAGCCGACTTCGAGTCGATGGCGTTGCGGGCCATCCTATTGGCCAAATCGTTCTGCGTGTAGCTGTAGATCTCGTTCTCCTCGCGGTTCGACAGGCAGCTGGAGGGCTGCACGTGGCCGGGAAAAACAATATTAGATATTGGTTTAATAAGTGCTACTCTTTTTCATTTCCTCAGGAAGAAAGGAGCGTTCATTACTTGGTTTATGTTGGTGTTAAAACCAGATTCTTGTGTTACTTTGGGCTTTAAAAGATGTTTAATACAAAGCAGAGTTCGCCTACTGTTGTAATTATTTTAGTAACAAATGTATTACTAAATATAATAAATAATGAGAATACATTAAGTATGATCTGTGAAGTCTAATAAGAATTTCCCTTAATCTGCCTAAAAGTCTTAAAAAATTATGCAATTGAAACTCAACTGAATAAATATTATTCAAAGGAGGACTTATACGTAAGGCATGATATACTCTATTTATATATACTATATTTAAAGGTTTCTTTAATTTTCTCGTTGTGTAGGCACACACATAAAAACGCTCACACGAGCCTGCATAATAAACGAAACGTAACGTAACGAAAATGAATTAGAGTCTGATTAGCTGGAGGTCGTAAAAGCCTCTCCGGCCGTAAAAGCCAGAGGTCAGGGGTCGCCGCATCCGCTTACCAAGTACTTGCCGGGCACATACAACGGCTGGCTGTGGCTGGTCGGCATCACCGAGGAGCCGACCAATCCGCTGGAGCTCGGACCGGCCAGCCGGCGGGTGAGCGTGTGGCCCGTGGAGATGCGCACGTGGCGCTCCTTCCACTTGGACAGGCGCACCTGCTCGATGGCGTCCAGCACGTCCTCGTAGGGCATGTTGATCTGCTTGCTGTAGTGGGCGGCCAGGCCCTCCAGGTATCCCCTCTTGCCCTCCTGTGGACGAGATGAGGAAATTAATCATAATAATTCTTAGAACGAAGCAATTATTTAATTCTAATGAAAACAAAATAAGTTCTTTTAAATAAAACCAGATACATTTATTGTGGGTAAGCTTGTGCTATGTAATTTCAAATTCATTCACTCTCGCTTACGCACTCAAAGACCCACATTCAGTGTGTTGAGTAGATAAGGAGGAGAAATACGCACAAGGAGGCACCCAAGATCCTGCTGAGGAGTCTTGGGGCTGCAATCCACCGAGGCCAGGGTCAAAAGCAGCTTCCCCCCACAAGCGAGGCGGGGCAGACGCCCAAGTGTTAATATCTTCCGGTAATTAGCGTGAGGCTGCCACTTAAATGTGTCCTGTTTGACATTCAAAGCGGTCACTGAAGCGGCAGCATCGTGCTCCTTTGTGCTGCTCCATCTGCGTCTGCATCCGCATCCGCATCCGTATCTCCATCGGTGTCTGCACCTGCATCCTCAACTCGACGCGACTCGACTCGAGTCGACTCGAGTCCGCAGAACTAGAGCCCCGCCAACCCTCGAGCTTGGCAAATTCATTTAGCGTCGCATTCATGTAATGCACATGCAAACATTTGTGCTGAAATGCAACTTGTCTGCAGCTGTCAGTCAGTTAGACACACAGCCCCTTGCACACACCCAGAGGGATGTCTGTCTCATCAGCGCAAAGTGCAATTAGTTGAAGTTGGCCCAGACAGCGCGACGAGGAAGTGAGGGGCGGGCGAAGGATAGCCCAGAAGCCAACAAGTCTCAGTCTAACCTGCAGGCACCCTCTTTGCCTTTGCCTGTGATTCAATTCCATTAAAGCTCCATCTCGATTCGCACCGCAAAGACAACAATCGTAAATATTTAATTACATCTCGGAGCACAAACTATGCCAAGTAGTGAGCTCTAGGATAAAAAAGCGGCAATTCCCGCTAATTAGAATGCAAAGCAGCAGGAGCTCATGGCAGAACTATGATTGAGTTTTCACACATTTGTGTGCTGTTTGTGACAGAAAAGGGTCTGAGACAGGAGTCAAAAAATACACCCAGAGAAAATACAATCTGCAGTCTAGATATGCCAAGTATCCTCTTAGCAATATTTTAAGCCAAAAATGGGGTAGAAGACTTCTTTGTTCCATTTTGCAAACAGTTCGCAGCCACCGCAGAAGCATCTGGCTGGGATCTGCATACTAAACAGCCTGCATCGACACATCTGACGTGTGTCTGGCAAACCATCAACACTCCGCATACTCGTGCTCACTAGGCACGACTGCCACGCCCACCTGGCCTCTGGCACACCTCCGTCCCCGTCCCTGGAAATGGCTTTAAAAGAGATATAGCTCGGCAGCTATTTGCATTGCATTGGATTGCATTTCTATGGCGGAATGCAGGCGGCCCTGAACCACTGACATGTTTTCGGATGCACACGCCCAACAAAATGTGGACAAAGGCGGCAGAAGTCATCACCGCAAACGAGGCTGCCAAGTGCCTTTCAATATGCAGTTCTTTTATGTCGAAGCAGTGGTATTAGACACGAAAAAAATAAACATTTTATAAAATATTTACTCTCTCTATGAAAAACATAAGTGAAAAAAATAAGGAAATGATCACAGTTCCATTAAGATTCTTATCCCTCTTTGTGGTATGCATAAACTTTGCCTGTTTGTAGCCACTTTGCTATGGTTATGTTCAACCCTGGGGCCTCTGCCGGCACTTCCAATCTGCTGGCCCAGCATTTTACCCGATCATTTAATGGTGCCCCTTCAACCCACTCTCCACAGCATAATTCACAATGCCCAACTTTATCTCTAAGCCGGCAGCACTGACCAAAAAATACGCGCAAAAATACACAAAATTAACGCAATGCAAAATCATTTTCCCGGCCAGGGACCAACATGCATATAATAAAATAAACAAAACGGCAGGACGACGGGGGCGTCGGGCGGCTCTGAGGTGGCCCAGCGGGGCCTCGCTGGTTGGCCACTCGGTTTAACTAAATTAAAATCGTGTTAATTTCACATTAGAGCGCACACAGCGCCAGCTCCCCGATCGCCCCGCACACGTTGCAGCCCTGCAAGCAGCCCCACCGTCGTGCAACCCCTTCGGCTCACGTCTCCTGTCTCCTGTGGTGGCAGCATGCAAATTGCCACCGCCCTAAACAAAATGACCAGAGATAAGAGCAATCGCCTGGTTAGTGGCTGCCACAGTTGGCAGAGTTTGCCCCGCGAATGCTGACTTAATGTTGCGAAAAGCAGAAAAACTGTTTCCATTAAATTAAAGTTAAAGGAAACAGTTTAGCGGGTTCTATTCAAAGGGAATCCCTTCTTAATAAAGGACAAAGAACTAAAGTCTCGATATGTGGACTCACCGGCGTGGAGTACGGGTGGGCGGTGAGCCGTATTCCATCGGCCTCGAGGTGCCGCTTCATCACCGCCTCCAGCTCCTTCATGGTCACCGGCGTATCACAGTCGGAGGCCAGGATCTCGTTGCTGCTGCTCAGCGCCTTGGGATCGTTGATGAGCACATAGACGATGGCCGCCCCCTTCTCGCGCAGCATGCGCACACTCTTGAGCAGCTTGCCCCGATGCGAGGGGTTGTCCACCCCGATGGCGTCCAGATCGATCTCGCCGATCTGCTTGCAGATCTCCAGCTCGTCGTAGCCGTTGTCCAGGAAGCTCTCCCCGTAGTGGCCCAGCCCGATGGTGCGCAGCCACTCGCAGACGATGTTGTGGTGCGGCATGGTGGTGCCACCGCTGGCATTCGCGTATCACGTGGCTGCGCTGGGCACGGGAAGGTCCAGCGGAGCGAACGACACCTTGTTCAGGCGATGGGGCTTCGAGGTAGAGGCGCTCGCCCCACTGGCCGACGCAGTGGCAAACGGAGTGGCAGAGGCAGCGGCCGCCGCCAAGGCCAGGGGCTCCGGAAGATTGCAGCTGCTGGCGGCACTGCTGCAGGAGCTGCTGGACGTTGCCTTCATAGCAGCGGCAAGGGGGGCAGCGGAATACTCTGCGGGAGAGAGAAGTGTTACAATTTGTTTACAATTTATTTTATTTATAATTTATGTAAGCAATGCAATATACTTAATGTTGTTATTAAAATCAGTAAGGGCAAGTAATAATTGGAGTAATTTAATTAAAAGGACTTTTCATTAAGAGTGAGTGGTACAAGTGATGGGGTTTCATTTGTCAAGAGCCACAGTGCGTATGCGTAGTACGGTTTCGGCCACTTCCGGCGGCCATTACCAGCACTCCCCGACGCCTGATACAGGTGTGGGCCAAGCAAAGGGGGTGCACGGGAGGTCCGGCATATCAATTTGCGTTAATAGCAGTCATTCTTCAACCACCCGCCCGGCAGGGAAGGGGATCCTGCCTATAAGCACTTAATGATAATGCTCGGTCATGTACACGAGCCACTAAAACACTTGAATATGCTTAGCCCCGGAAGCCACTTGCATATGAATAAGCCACTTAAAATGACAGATGGACCGGCGCAGACGGAGGCATCGGCATCTCCCGGAGAGGGGGCTCCGGCCTGGCTGGCTGCGCCCTCGGGTCACAGACAAAAGACAAAAGGAAGTCGTCTAACTATTTGCAATGCCCATATAAACCATATAAACCAACCCCGATCCGTGTTTGTTGTCCACGTGTGTGTGTGTGTGTTTGGCTGTAAAAATATTTTTCCTGTCGAAAAATGAAATGCAAATGTCTGCTGGCAGCAGAAATATTGTCCAGCCACCGCCTCCAATCTCCTTTTACGTGAGACACCGAAAGCGAAGGTAAAGGCCAAGGAGGCAGACACAATGGCATAATGAAAATAATGTGGCTACAGTTTGCTCACACAGAGCTGCAGCTGTCATTGAGTGTGCTAGATTGGAGTGGTTCGCTCTCCGTGCTCCTTGCTCCGTCCCCGAATCATCTCCAGGCCGTGGATTTGTCTGCCAGGAGAATCCAGGGATCCAGGGATCCAGGGATCCGCTCGCCTGTCAGCCGAGGTGAGGGACAACTAATTGACCCGGCCTGAGTTGGCCTCGCTCGCATACCTTTCATATTGATAAACACATGCCGGACAAGATGCCAGAATGCAGGGCGACTTTAGCCGGACAATGGGGCGTATGAGTGACCTCCGGCCAAGGGGATGAAAACGATGAGGCTTTTAGAAGATGAAAGGAGCACAATTGCCGGAAGGGTCAGGGTGGGACTTAAGCACCAGGAATCTGATATCCCGGGCAATTTTGATATTGAAATGATTTAAGATTTGAATTGATAAGGGGAAAAAAGGGAATCCCCTTAAAGGGAATGTTAACTTAAACTTGATGGAACTTATATAGAATTTTAATAGGAAACTCTTAAACCTGTAAACTGATACTGAAAAGCTAAGATTCTCTCAGCAAGCCCATTAATTATTTCAACCAAGTCAGGATAAGTCTGAGATTGCTCAAATTTAAGCCATGAAATCTGCAAATTTTCCCTTCAAAACCCCTTGGCCTACGCCCTTGGCCAAAGCTGCTGCAGCTGCAAATATTTAACCACATCCTTCGCATCGCCTCCTTCGGAAAACTTTCGGCACATTGTTAGCATAATAAACACATAATAAAATGCAAAGGGCAAAATCAGTAAAGTCAATTTTGAAGATGTTTTGCATACGCAGCCGTTGCATGCAGCTTGCCAAAGTTTATTTACGAGCTGGCAGGGCCAACTCCTCCGTTCTCCGTTTTGGCCCAACTCTCGGCTAATGAATGTCAGTGGCGGCCCGTACATAACCAGACGGATGTACATAATATTGGGGCCATATATAAGGGCTAAGGGCCACAAGACCAGTGTAATTACATGAATGTTGCACAGAAATTTGCATATGCCGCAAACTGACGCCGATAAGCGCCTTAAATTTTCAATTTCATTGTTTATTAAGTGCCAAATAATTGTTTGTGCACGAACTGAGGTGAGTGCGGCCCAACGGCCGTCAAAGGTGTCCGGTCCAGGCAGGCCCCCGCTTTCCGCTTGTAATTATTGTGCAAATTTTGCGCAATTTCCTGGCCTCCTTTGGCGTTGGGTCGGTGAGATTTCCTGTCTTTCCTGTCCAGCTGCCAGCATGCAATTATGAGCCGTTTTCGGGGCCTCTGAAGCGTGTGAAATTTCGCAAATTTGCAGCGCGCTTTCCCTAATTACCCCTTCGATTGTCGCCTTCGCTTTCTAATTACAAAGGCTTAGTCTTTCCGGGCGGGATTAATGGGAGCTCCTTGCCCACTGGCCTGAAATTAAACAGAAACAACACTCCCATACGAGCATTTGGATAAATATAAGCCCGCGCTACAATGGCCCCATTGTTTATGGCTTTCACACAAATTTTTATGCAAAATTTCAGCCGGAGTAATTAATTTTAATATGAAAGCCAAACATGCGCGCTCTAACAATTGTCATATAATTTGCCGTCTAGACAGTGGAAATTTAGTATTTTCAATTAACTGCAATGGCAACTGAGCGCTGCAATCTGCCCCCTCTGGTGCTTGCCACTTGCCACCCCTCGGTTGCCACCCTCTTGGCACAACAATGCACACAAAAAGGCGCACACTGATGATGGCGATGATGAGGGGCAGGAAGCAGGGAGAAGCGGAGCTGGAAGCTTTTCTGGCTGACTGCCATGTTGACATTGCTAGCTCAAAAAAAAATCAAAAAACAACATAAAATAAAAGGAAAAACAACTGAAACTCGAAACAAAAGAGCGTTTAGACTTCTGGTTACCTGTTAACATTCCCTTCAAATAAAAGTCCTTATGTAAATTGTTACACAATTAAAATTATCATCAACAACAGGGGACTCTGGAACCAACTTTTGAGTTCCTGAATTTAATGTTAAATTGATTTTTCTTCTATTATGTCACATTTTGTAGCCTTTTTCTTGACTCCTTGGTGAGATCTGTATCACCTCCGTATATGAGGAAGTATAGTATTTACAACATTAAAACAAATAAATCCATAGTTTTTCGATATAAAATTAAGTACATATGTTAAATACTTTATTATATGTTTAAGTAAAGCAAGTTCATTTAATTTAAACTATTTCCTTAGTCAGCACGGTAAAAATATTATTACAAGAGCCTTGATAAAAAAATAAGTATACCTCAAGCTTTCTGCTCGATTCCCATACACCCTCGACGCTGAGAGGTGCCCAACCCGAGGAGGAAATCAACCCACGCCTGGGTTGAGTGGAAAGGCAGCGAGTTGGAGCCGGAATCCCTGATGCCGATGCCTCTTGCAACCGTGACTCCGAACTAGCAGGCGTTCAGCAGATGGCAGAGCGGCGTCCTCAAGGTTGGCAACAAAATTGCACTGGCAGTGGCAGTCACTCGAAATGGGCTTCGGGAAGGGGTCCGCAGGAGGATGGGGACTTTTCAAGGGGAACCAGTTCCATTCGTGTGCCAATGTCAGTGTACCTGACGCTCCTGCTGCTGCTGCCGCACTTGCCACTCGGTGGCATTCACTTCGCTCAACTCCGTGCAGCGCAGCTCAACTCAACTCGCTCCCTTTCCCAGGCCAAGCAGTGCGTACTGCGGTTGCCGGGAAGCCCTGCAAGTGGGGATGCCAGGCCCTCGTCATCCCCTTGTCAGCGACTTCGATTTCACTTTTTTCCCCTTTTTAATTGAAATTGCATTTGGCGTTTTTGTTTGCACATAATTATGATTCGGGCGACTTTTGTCGCTTGTTATGCAAATTTAAGGCCGGCTCATCTCGCGATGAATGAGTGTGAATAGCTGGGTGAAATGCATGAATGCCTGACTGCAGCTTCAGTCTTATTTATCATAATTTTTCCTTTCTATTTTTTTTTGGGTTTCGCTGCGGTTTTATTGTGGTTGCAGCTCAGATGAGTCCTTCTGAAAGGAGGAAGCCATCCGCCTCCAGGCAGCTGCAGCTCCATTCAGCTCCAAGTACGTCTACGCTAAACAAATGAGTAAAGAACTAAAACCCATTCAAATAGTGAGCAGGCAATCCGCCAGAGATGAAGGGAGCCAAGAAGAGCTCCCTCGGTAAGTGTGCAAAATGCCATCACTTAAACTGTGCTACTTACTTTGTAAGAAGCAGAAGGGTTTGAAATTAAAGAGGGCTTTGGCGTAATCAAGACTTTAGCTATTAAGAGATACTAAAAAGGTCTTACAGATAATATAATTTCCAATGTAGAATACACATAAAATTTTCTTTTTCTTACAGAAAAAAAGAAGTTACTCAAATTAAGACACATCAATAACCAATTGATGCAAATAATCACAGCCTAAACCCTCGCCCCGATTAGCAATTCCGCCAGGCGGAAATCCGGCATTGACTGCTGATTGAGTAATCAACGAATCGAGCCGGTAATTCCGCAATTTACTTACATTGTGAGCTGGCCGTAATGATTAGGTGAGCCCCGCCGAATGTCCTTGCCGGAACTCTCAAGACATGCAAACACACACCGGCCACACACTCGCACGCGACTTGAGCGGATCGTGAGTCGCTGAAGCTTCCTATAATCAAATGCTGCGGCGGCACTTCATTTGCCGGGGATTGGCCCGAGACTGTCCCGTGCCCACAAGGACATAATCACAATTGCCCACTTGTTGGGGACTCGACCACAGGACAAATACTACACGGAGAAAATTGAAAGACTATTTCAGAATTTTGTTTACCTTCTCAGAATTACAGCACTTCTAGTTGAAGTTAATAAAATAATCGTTGGATTATAATAGTATTATGTATAATTTTGTAGTGGAAGCTTTTAAGTCAAATTTGCCATGAAATTTTGAATCTTTAATATTGGAAACTTGCTTGAATTTCAAACTTAAAGTAAATAAATGTTTAATTTGTAGAAATATTAAATTGATTTCGACTTTGAATCATACAAATGTATGAAGATTAAATATACTAATCGGAAACGAAATTAGCAATTGGTAAATTTAATGTATAAAAAGATTCAAAATAAAACTTGCAACAACGACACAAAGATTTATCCAGCCAAATATATACCCCAGTATGTAGAGCAGTATCTTTTCTCTCTGTGTAGTGCCCGCCTGATCACACACACGCACAATTGGCAACCGTTTGATTTACGGCATCGGATCCGGTGGTCACCGGCCGTAGTCCCGGGCTCCCGTCGCTTTTTGGCGGCACCTGCGTAACAATGGCCGTGGAAAAAACGCGCGCGAAAATGGTCACCGGAAGCGGGGTCGCCAGGGCCGGAAACGGAAAGTGGGAAGAGGCGCAAAATGGCTAGCAAATTACGCGACGAGCTGCGACCAGTTTGCTGCCCGGCTGATTGCGAGGCCTCCAAATGCGCGAGACGGCGGGACTGCGAGTCTGCGAACCGAAATGCAAATGCAAATGCAAGTGCACGCTGCTGCCACCGGGAGCGGAGTAAAAAACGCAACCAAAGTATGCAAAGCACGCGAGCGTACTGTGGCAGCCGCACTTGCCACACGGCCTCCTGGGCCAGAGTTGTGGCGCTGCTGCCTCTGCCGGAGAATCGAGAATCGAGCAGAGGAGAGTGAAGTAGTAGTAGACCCGAGCGGAGCGAACTCCTCGAGGAAGGCCGCGCCGTGAACATTAACGCTAACGTTAACGCTAACCGGACGGGGCAGGGGTAGCAGAGGGGGCGAGCGATGAAGTAGGGGTTGTAAGCGATACCCAGGAGGGAGGTTTTTTTTCGCCAGCTTTTTATTTCACTTTTTTGCCGTGCATTCTTCTCTTTTTATTCTCGCTGCAGCCACCCCGCACAGCTCAGGCCCAGGAAAGTAGGTGAGGCACATGAGGCCGCCACGGCAGGGAGCGGCGCGGAGGCTCGGAAGGACGCGCAGAGAGTGTTTACCCCGGCTTAGACGGCTCTGACAGGCCGTCTGGGCTCCAAAGCATGAATGAGTTGTGGAAGCAAATGAAGTGCCACGCCAGCCGACGTTGCAACCCGCAGCGTGTTTAAATATAGCCGAGAACAGGCGGCAGAAGCAGAACAAGCAGCACAAGCAGCGGCGGCAATGCAACGCGTGCAGCAGCAACATCAGCCGCAGAGCAGCCGGCAGAGACCAACGCAGCGATGCACTAAAAAATATTAATTTATAAATTTCTATTCAGCCAAGGGTGAAGGCTTCAATTCCGTAATTGAAACCTCTTTCAGGTTTGCTATAAAGCTATAAAATCTTCAATGTTTTTATATGCTAAATTGATTTGATATTAATTTAAATCAATCAATCCAATTAAATTAATTAATATTAATATGTGGAATAAAAATATGAACTTTAATGGAATTAAAACTCTAAAGGAGAATTGTCTCCTAACAAGATAGAACTCTTATTTTTCTTAGTGCTCAGGACGGACTGCAGACGTTCACAGGCTATCATGTCACCGCCGGCGTCCTCATTTGTCTGTTTGCCTGGGTGTGTGTGAGTGTGTGCTTGTATCTGTGTGTTTGTGCAATTTTTTTATATTTTAATTTCTTTTTTTAGCGAGGCTGGCAGTCAGTCGGCTTAGTTGCGAGCGAGCCTGGGCATATTTTGTGCTTCATCATCTCAGCCGCTGATGATGACACATGCGAGTGACTGCAAACAAATCCGGGGAGAGGCAGTTGCTGATGTTGCTGCTGCTGCTGCTGTTGTCTGATGTTGCCACTGCCGATGAATTGCTGCTGTCATCAGCAACATCTCGCCGTGGCAGCTCCACTGGAACTTTCTCGTCTGCTGATGCAGCCGAAAGCGAGTGGAGAGGGTGGACGCCCCATGAGCCGACCTTGGTGGGTGAGTCTATTAGGACCCAGAGTCCCGTCCAGGTAACAAATTACGCCGATTGGGAGTGTTAATAATGCAAATCCATAGACAGCGAAGCAGACTAATCGGTATAATTGGAAACTATTGGGAGATGAAACCGAAAAGGGTGAGAGCTCTGTGAGTTTAATTAAACAGCATTGCAGAGCAGCTAATTTAAAAAGTAGAAAAAATATACTTCAGCTCTATAAAATGTATTGAATATGCATTAACAGTAGGAATAACTTAAACCTGTTGAACTGAATACTTTAACATCTTTAAAATCTTAGTTAATAATTAATAAATGATAAACTACTATATCTTATAAACCAATAAAAAACGAACTTTATGTATCCCTAAATATCTATTAAAAGGGAGTACAAACTCTAGTTTTTTTAGGCATCTTCTCCTTACTTATACTTTTATTTTAATTATTTACCAACTACCTCAATAACTACAAAATCCAAAGAAGTAATAAAGCCTTGATGAAGGATTCGCAAAATTGTAATAAAAGGTAAATTACGAAACAAAGGCTTCCAAACTGAGGCTGGCGTGGTGGTGACTCACAATCGGGATCAGGCTGAGACCTGGGCGGTTGGCCTGGCCCGCTTACGGGTCGTATGAGCTATATGGTCTTCAGAGGCAGGCCGGGGCACGTACTTGCGGTGGCAGCCACATAATGAGAGCTCTGGCTGCGGCACAAACGTGCCATAAACTGTGGCACGCCCTCGCCGCACTCCCCGGCGTCCGCCTTAGCCCATCCCGCCCACCAATGAATATTCCATGTGGCATGCGTTGACAAAGCATTCGGGGCTCGTCATCTGGAGCATGAGAGCATATCATATAGGCAAAGTTTTTACCCACCACACATTGTGTGTGCCCGTGTACGAGGATATGTAGTCGCCGTAGAGATGTACGTATTTCAGGCCTTATGCCGGACCCACGGAGCAGCGGGTGCTTCGAGGAGGAGCTCAGCTTTTATCGGTCTTGTTTTGATAGTTGACTCGCTGCTAAGCCTATTAAGGCGCTTGAGTCGTCCAACAAGCCAAAGGCTTTTGCACCGACCAGGTTTCCAGCCGCCCTCGTCTCTGCCACTCCTCCTTGGTAAGCCATCGCCCCCTTTGGGTGTTTGTACCCTGCACTCCAGGGAGGGCGAGGGTATAACAATTCCAGATGCTGCTGTATTGGTTTTAACTGAATTGTTTTTTAATTCAAATAGGAAAGCTTTAATAGCCAGCTTATTTGAGGAATGCCTGCATTCTCTTGACTTTTGTGATGACCAGCAACTATCGGGTACTTCACAGTCGGGGCTTTGGATAGCAGACTGCTGGCTCGTTTTGTTTTTTACCATTTTGAGCTATCTCCCTAGGAAATGATAGGCCCCACAAGGGAGCTAAGCCCTCGTTGCCGTGTCTGTTGCTGTGGCTCCTGCTGCTGTTAATTATGGGAGGGGTGTGGTTCTGGCTGGCTTGGGGGTTGCTCGTTAGTGACGTCCTCGGAGGGCCTCATCTCTCTCTCTCTGTCTGCTTCTCTTTCTGTGTCCGCTCTGGCTGCAATTTTCTCAAGAAGCCGCACTTAAATGGCTTCCTATGCGGGTGCAAACAAAAGCTGCCAAACACACAAACACACACAGGCCGGCACACATGTCTACCCAGCTGAGTGTGTGTGGGTGTGTGTGTGTGTCTGCGACAGTTAACAAAAAATACAAAAAATATTGCAAAAATCGCTGCTTGAAGTGGTGGTTGAATTTCCACTCTTTTTGCACGTTTTTGTCTTGCAACGTACAAATGGAAAAAGAGTTGCAAATTTGTGCTGCTGCTGCTACTGCTGCTGTTGCTACTGCCACTGCTGATGTTGCTGATGTTCTGCGCAACACATGCGCCATTATGCAATTGATTTTTCTTCGCCTTTTTTGCTGAGTTCCCTACCTCTGCTGCATTGTTTGCCGGGTGGTGCTTAAAGCCTCGCCCCGCCCGGCCATTCTTTCTTTCTTTTCCTTACTCTCCGTATTTCATTTTTTGTTTTCGGCCTTAGCCGTTGTGCCAAAGGTCATTCAACTTGGCTGCTACTAATTTGCCGCTGCCCTGGCAGGTGCGCCTAATTAAGCAGATCCCCCAGCAGGCTGCAACTAAAGCCCGAAAGTCGGCTACAAAGCGGCGAAGGCGTTGAAAGGCCAACCTGGTACATGGGCAGGTGTCTAAAGTGACGCTTTGTATAGGGGGCTGGGGGTGTGCTGGATGTAAACTGAAAAAATAGCACGCTCGCCAACTGCACGTGCTCTATCTTCTCGGAGGTTGCATGCAACTTGCCGGGGCTCATAACCCTGAAT
>VNJV01020663.1:0-13953 GCA_008042635.1 Drosophila nikananu | reverse complement strand
AAATTATAAAAACTTTTTTTCACTTATTCCATTAATTTAAATTAAGAGAGAAACCAAAATGAACATTTAGTGAGCAGGATCTGTTTCAAGTGCAAAATGCTTTCCGCATATCGCCGGAACAGATCCTCCGGTATGTTATCCGCCTCATGTGGCTGCAGTTGCTCCTCCTCAGCGGCCGACTTCTCCTGCTTTCCATGTTGTTGATTTTTCCCCTCGATGGCAAGCGATGTCTTCAGCTGATTGATACATCCTTGACGCCCGACGGAGCCGGATGGTTGTCGATTCACCGAGTTATTGAATGAGATCTGCAGCGAGAGGCGCTCGCCACCGCCATGGCAGCCGCTGTGGCAGCACTATAACTGGGCAGTGAGCCTGTGGAGATGGGCGAGGTGTTGCCACAGTTGCAGGCAGCAGCAGCAGCTGCAGCAGTGGCGGATCCTATCGACACACTATCGCCACCACCATCCACAGCGGATATGTTGGTCTCCACCAGGCTATAGCCCACCGCCTGCTCCTTGCCATTGTCATTGCACTCGAATATCTTGATGATGGGCACCACGGCGGGCGTAAGGATGATGCCTGCCTTTCGGAACTCCTCGAGGGCATCGTCGTAGGTCGGCAGTCCGGACACAATGGTGTACGAGGGTAGAGATTCAGCCTCGTAGTCTGGGGGGCAGCGGCGGCAAATCTCAATCGTGGGATCACTGTGATTGGCACGGTCTGTAAGAAAAGAGAGAGGAGGTAAAAGAGGTCGGTAAGTAGGGATACAAAATATTTAACTTTATTATTAAGTATTTTATTATACTAAATTATAGTGATATTATTTGTATTTACGAAGGTTAAGTTTAGACCCCAAAAAAAATAATTGTAAAGCCTTAAAGTAATTATTCGTTAATACAAAGATATTTAAATTACAAGATTTATAATAGAATATTAAATATTCAGGCTTCTGTTCCTGAAACTCTAAAGCTTAAAACTCAAATTGAATTTGCTTTAATAATTATCTTTAGTTATTTTTAAATAATTAAATAATCTGAAACTTTGCAGAAATTTAACAAAGCGAAGTTGGAATCTCTGTCAATTCTCCCTCATTAATAATACAACTTTTAAGTGTTTTCTTCGCATTTTNACAGCCATATGGCACCCTGGGGGCCCTGTCAACCCCTTCGCTTCCGACTGCCACTGCCGCTGACAACAGCTCAACGTGCTTAAGCCTTTTTGTAATTTTCAATTGACTTTAGTTAATTATGGGCCGGCTTACATCAGGCTTAACGTATGTATGCCTCCACAAAGAGGAGCTAAGTCTCTGGGTTTTTAAGTCCACCGGGATACACTTTTGATTTTGCGACTGGTTGTGTTCTTAAATTAAATATTTAAGTTTCTGTTCTCTTTATATTATAAAGTTTATAATAATTTAATAAGCATTACTAACTAATACATTATTTTCCTATATTTTAAGATATAAGTGGAATAAATTAATGATTATATTTCGTCTCTATAGAGAGAAGTTCATATATGAACTTGAGAAAAAATTAAATTAAACAAGTAAGAAAGCTACAGTCGTTCGTGAACGACTGTTATAAACCATGTACCAAAATATATCGCCGCTTTTGCCTAGTGCGACTTTTGCCTATTAGAGAANAAATATTTGTATAGAAAGACTGAATGTTTTAGGCCCCAAAACTAAACGCATGTCAGAATTGCATTGTTTTCTTTGAACCGGACACAAGAAAAATGATGTTGCCCAGGGCCAGGATCTGGCCAAGATGTGGCTTTGACTCGATCTTAGAGACTTACGAGTTCCCTACCACTTAGGGGGATTTATTATGAAGCTACATTAATTATTTAGGAAAACTTTGGTGGGGTAATAATAATTTATTTAGAATAAGAAAAGAAACTATTATTGAGAACTATTTTTTAAAATAGCAATACAAAATGTATTCTGGGTTAATACATTTATTTTAAATATATTTTTTAATTTATTTTTCAATATTGCATCTTTTTTAAATTTTACATATTAGTTCTTAATCAATTGACTACGCTTTACCTACAAAAAACATATATACTTAATTATTTAATAAACTTATGTTTGTAACCTGGCCATGGGTGATTAGAAATAGAAAATATTAATATTAAAACTGGGTCTCGATAAATATAAATAATATTAAATTAATTATTAAACCTAAAATATTGATTTATCTTAAAAAACTAAAGACAATTTTAATTTCACCTTATTTTAGGGTTTAAAGAAAAACAATAATAGGGCCTTGTAATTTTTAGACATTTTTTTAACTCAAAATTAACCTAAATTCATATACCACAGATTCGATCGACGTGAAATTTGTCGCTTAATTTTCGTTGAAATGTCTTGGGACAAATATCCCATCATCAGCAAACTGTAGCGCATTAAAACTAACTGCTAAATTATTAGCAAGACAACCCATCCATCTCATGGGTGGGTCCAGCCTTGGTCCTTCGTCCTTACGCCCCTACGTTTCTCGGTGGGGTCTTTGCACACGAAAAACCGAAATGAAGAAAAATTGCGGCATGTCAGTGGAATGCAGGAACAACAATAAAAAGGACAAAACCGACAACATGAAGACATCTTCAGCATCTTTTAGCCAGAGTAAACGAAACACGCGCCAGGAGCATCCAACATCCAGCAGCCAGGACGAAAAAGTAATAAGTGTGTCTATTTGTTTGCGAATATTTCATTTCCCGTGCCGTTTACATTCTATCCCACTGCCACAACTCGATTGGTTGGCGGAGGAAGGAGCGAGGCAATGGGACTGACTGTCACGAAAGTCGCATTTCCCCCGAAAAAAAACTAAACTAAATTATATAACCGTATATCAAATTTAGTCTCTGTTTATGTTGGTTTACCCCACAGCGAATTCAATTTGAATTTGCAAAATATTACTTTGAGTTGGGCTTAAGACATAAAACTCTGCGATGTAGTCAAGGAAAAGGGATAAGTTGTAGCGGTACAAAGTTAATAATTTAATATAGAGGTTTGTCTTTAAAAAATTATGGATTTGGATATAAATTAAAGTAGATTTTACTCTTGAAGTAAGGAATAAGTTCTTACAGAAGAGTATAAGAATATTTGTTATATAAAAGTATTTTTACAAGTAAAAAAGCTTTCAAAAATTTATTGCTTAAAAAATCCACGAATCCACGANCAGGATAAGGCGCTCCACATGCGTCACCACAAGAACGACAAGCGCTACAAGTGCGACAAGTGCAACAAGGCATTTGTTCGCAGCTCCGATTTGTCCATCCACGTTCGAATTCACACGGGCGAAAAGCCCTTCAGCTGTGACATCTGCAACAAGGCATTCCGGGCGAATCAGAATCTGGTGGTCCACCGACGCACGCATCTCGGCGACAAGCCCATTCAGTGTGAGTTGTGCGACAAGCGCTTTTCCCGGAAGATCGATATGCGGGTGCACATGCGCAGGCATACTGGGGAAAAGCCCTACAACTGTGATGCTTGCAAGCGGGGTTACTCCTCCCGAGTGAATCTGGCGCGTCATCAGGAGCGTGAGCACGACAAGAAGGAGGCAAAAAGCTCTGGATCTGGCTCTGCCAAAGCGGAGAAGAAAAAGTCGGAAAAGGAGCCGGCGAAGGAGCAGAAGCAAACGCAACCCAAAGCCAAAGCGGCGCCACGACGTCCGCGACGTGAGAAGATACAGCAGAAGATCGCGGTCCAGGAGAAACTACTGCACGATTTGAAGCGCAGCTTGAGCGTATTGCCGGAAATACCCGAGGAAGAGTCATCATCTCAGGTCAAGTTGAGAGCCGGGAAACTGCTAGCAGATGCCGGAGCAGGGCTTGCCCAAGTTCAAGTCACGGTGTCCATGCAGGTAGAGCCCGCTCCCAGACACGAAGACGATGAGGAGATTACGCCGGAAAAGGAGAACGCACTGTCCAGCTCAACTGCTTCGGCGACCGACAAGACAAAGGCGAGTCGCAAGATCACCAGCTACTTCACAGTCGTGGGTCAGCAGGCGGAAATTTAAAGACTTAAGTTTCAGGATTAGGAGCAACACTTCTTACTACTCATTACCTTTTAAGACATGCCACTCCGTACTTGGAAATGATGGTGGAGACATCATTGCCTGTAGAATAGCGTACACCTCGCAATTTTGATCTTATTTTGGAGTTTCAATGCAAATCTTGCAGCAGGGATCAAGTATTTTTTATATATACTATTTATAACATTTATTTACCATAATGAAGTGAAAGTGGTGTGAAAGATAATCATGTAACCCACAAAGAACCAGAAAAGACTACTTTTTAAAAGAAAGAAATTGATATTTTGAATACGAATCAAGCAAGAGACTGCAAATATATATATAAATATATATTTCTACATAGACAGAGCAACTTTTGTGAACAAAATAAGTTAATTTACTTATGTAAAAAAGCAAAAATACAATACCAATAACTAGCTAGGTAACTAAACAATTTAAGAAAAATATTTGTGTGAAATTCAATCAGTGAAGCTCAAATTTCCTCTGAAGTCGCTCCCAATCAATGGTTTTCCCATGAATGATTCGTATACAAACCCTTATCAGGGCTTCAATGTCAGCGAAATATATCGTATTCGTAAACAAAATGTGCACAGCGATTAGAATTTTTAATTGCACACATTTGCTCTCCCATTCCCTAAAGAATACTTCACAATTTCAATGAAAATTCAATTGCAAGTCATTTTATAACGCAATTTATATACGAAAATCTCCAACATATATACTCCGAATTCCAAAACTTATGTAATTTAATTTTAATTTAATAATTTTAAGCAAGAGGAATTGCTCTCTATCTCAGCACTAGCTACTATAATTTATATTGTATTTACATTTACTTTTACCTATAATTACTTAATTATTTTCTCGACTAGGAAGGGACAATGCAAAAGGTCAAAGAGAGCGAATTTTTTGTAAATTGAATTTTTGTGGCAGCTTCTTCTCATTCTGTATAGCGTCTAAGAGATTTCTATGAATATATATTTACTTTACTTTTTTAACCTAATCGATGTTAATTTGATGCCGGATTCAATGCAAATTGTTGCGCCTTGTAAGTTCTTCAACCCCCGAAATTGCAATTACCTGAATGGGGTGTGTGTGTGTGTGTTGCGACTTTTATGCTTTATGTTTATGGGCCAGAACAACAAAAGGCAGCTGCTGCTACCGCTGCTGCTCCTGGCTACTGCTGCTGCAGCCCTTGTCAATTTTTCAGCACTTTCAACTATTGCTANATTCCACTTTCTTGGATCGCATCAATTGATTTACGTATTTACCAGGGCTATTACACCGGCGTTAGCGTTAATTTTTATTCATAAGTCCTGCTGACAGCCCTCACAGACCATCCACACGAAATGCATTAAAAATTATTTATCCATAAATCATGCAATCGTTAATAAATAAAAAATTCATTCGAGTTCATTTCCCGTCGACAGTGAAATGGCACATAAACAAACAAACAAAGAAGGAATGGCAAAAAATGGATATTAAGGCAAAAAAAATATAGCCAAATGCATAAATAAATCAGAGCAGCGACGAACCAACAACAGTGCGGCCTGTCGTGCCTGTCGAACAAACAAATATTCATAATTGTAAAAAAAAAAACGCTTAAAGTCAGCTCCCGCAGGGCTCAAAGGGTAGTGTGAAGGGGATATACGATATACACATCCACGAGAGCGTACGAGAGCGAGAAGGAGAGCCTGGAACTAACCGCTGAATGTGCATAATTTATAAAGCTAATTAAACGCGCATTTAACTAATTAAAAATATAGCGCGCTTCAATTATTGAAATATGCTGCCCAATTATGATGCAGTCCAGTCCGAGGAAATTTGCAATTAAAATAGATGCGCAATCTGGGAGTGGCATCGATTCGATATATATTCCCTAGCCGCATATCGCCGAATCGCATGCTCAACGCAGCGTATACGTAACGCTAATCAAAATGTATATTACGTATACGACAGCATGACATGTGTAAGAGAGGGTTCAAGCTAATTTTGGCATTCGTTGTTATTGCTCTTGCCTGCTTCTGCTGCCTTTTTGGCTTTTAGCAACCAAATACTAATTGACATTTCGCTATGCCGACAAGTAAATGCAAAAACAGTTTCAATTAAGCAATTAGCGCCATTGAAACAAATCCAACACGTTTTGTGGCTTATAAACTGAAGCATCCTGTNAGCTCCTTGTATTTTTTATCTTTATGGGGTAGTTTGGCACTTCAGGTAATTGGTACTCGAGTTTATGGTTACTAGGAACTTAATTTTATATCATTTTGATGGAATAAGAATTTATTACTATGGTAAATAAAAGAAATAAATACATTTTAAGCCAATATATTATAAATAAATAAATTTTAAAACTAAAAACTAAAAGCTTTCCTCAGAAGAATAAGCACATTTTCAGAAAACTTGTGGTTCTACGAATACCTTAACTGTTCTCATATCTCAACCTGTCCATCAACATAAATCCATCGAAGCTTCAGCTCATGATATATGGCCCAAAGGTCTTGGCCGCAGGCAAATATTAAACATACATTTATTTACTATTTAAAGCCTTTAACCAAGCAAAGCCCAGTCAAGGGTGTCAGCTTAAAACATTAAGTGGCGCAGGCCAGAGCAAATTGGGAGGCAAATCAGTTAAAATAATAACAATGCGATGCCCGCAACAATGACGTTGGCGGTAGCCAGAGTAAGTCCAACAGCAAACACAAAGATAAACAACTCATTAAAAGGAAATTAAACAGCCGTGAACCGAAACGAACGCCATGTCACGACCCGTCACTCATACGCAGCGTTGTCTGTGCGTACATGAGTGACGTTTCGCGGCTTGATAAAGACTCTTTCTCTTTCTCTTTATTTTGCCCGAAAGAAAACGAAATTTAATGAACTTTACACAAGTGCTGAACACACCTGGATATTTAAATCATTTGATGCGGCAGTTAAATTCTATAAATATAAATAAAAATAGATATTATTACATTAGATAACTAACAAAAATAAGAAAATAAACGAGTGGCATAGGTAAAAAGCATCGCAAAAAGTTATTGTCAATAGNCATCACATTTCTGGCCAGTAGAAAATTGTATTTCACAGATACAGCCGCTCTCATTGCTGATTTGTTGTTCAAATATTGATCGTTGGTATTAATACGCTTCTTTTTTCACATTTTTTGGTTGTATATTCATATTTGTTGTATGTTTTTTATTATTTGTATTTTTTTTTCAGTTTTATTTGCTGTTTTTGCTGTGCTGTGGGGGAATTTATCTTAGCAATCTCCTTCGGCTGTCTATCTGTATGAGTTCAGTTTATTGATTTGCCAAGTGGAAATGAGGGAAAACATTCCTGGCTCTGCTCTGTTTCGTTTAATCTCTGCCACTTTCGAGGCTGTAAAATCGTTGCATATTTGCCCTGCTAATTCTCGATTACACGTGAAGTGCATATACATTATACAGGAGTGTATATAGGGTATATCTATATATATAGAGTACGATCCAAGGCAGCTACACGTGTGATCTGACGACACACATCTTAAATCGACAGAATTACTTAATGAGAGCTCAAGATTAACACATTGCTGAACAACAACAAATATTTAGATTAAAGCTGAGCACACAAGTTGGAAAAGGAAATAAATGTTTTATAAAATTATTCTTTTTCTTTAGGAATTCTTAAAATTTAATAGTTTTCTATTATTTTTAAAGCTTCGTTAAGAAGAGAAGAGAAAAACAAATCATTATTAAAATTATTTACATTATTCTAATACTTTTCAGAATTAATATACTTTTCTCAAATATTTTTACCCCAGAACACTCTACATTTTCAATAATTTCTGTAAAAATATTATTATTTGACTGTTCCATATTTAATTAGAACTAAGTTCTGTTCAAATTTTCTGTATTTAATTATAGTAAATAATAACTGAGCTTAACCCTTACATTATATGCTTTTCCGCGCCCCTAAGAAACACATACACACCCCCTTTCTTATTTTGTGACGAGCGACTGTTCTATTTTCGGAACAGCTTCAACAACACTCAATTAGGCCTCTTATTGTCAGCATCTATAAACATTAATTAAAACTGGGGAACCCTATTGAGTTTTACTACCAATATCGGGTCGTTTATATATACATAAGCATATATATATATATATCTATATATATTTAAGTAAGCCAGATGGAAACTGTATGCAGTTAATGAATAAATCAAGTGGAAAAATTGACGTTCTCAACGCCTTTGCATACAAAACAAATTGTAGCTGATTTGGAATACTAGAACAGACGGGAACTGATAATATTGATAATTTATACATATACATATATATAATATATATAGATGAGACGCAAGTTTTTGACAAATCAATTTGATTTTATAAACAATAAAGCATACAGAGGAAGCAAAAATTTATTTAAAATGGCTGAAGGAGTAAATTAAATTAAAAAAAAAAAAAATAAAATAAATTATATATATTAGATTTTTTAATCTTTATTTATATTTTTTTTCAAATAATTTAACTTAAAAACTCATAATTCATAATATATTTATTTTAAATAAATCTTTGTTTTTATATGAAATTCTCACTATTTTATCATAATATTTTCAAAGGCAGTTCTTTGCTAGAAAATCTTCTAACCATGAGACAGCAAAACAAGCAAAACACTTCCTGCTTTTTATTAGTTCTTACTTATGAAAAACGCAGTTCATAAGTTAATTTAATTCCTCATTTTTAGCCTTGTTTATTTTTTCACAGTTAACTAATTAAGCAATTTAACACTAGTTCATTTACACTTGACGCCAACTGGGTTATAACTTTTTTACTTTTTTCTTCCAAACAAAATTCACGACCTTTATCAACAATAGTAACAAATGATGATTGAACAACTCGCGGAGAACTTCTGGTCGTTTTTGCTTTTTTATTTTATTGCCAACTGAACCGAACTCGCGCGCTTGTTTACAACAATTAAAACTGCTTTCTTGCGTCTTGCAATTATAGCCACGTTAACNTAATCCTATTGAGAATCTATGGGGGATCCTCTCTACTCGCGTTTTTAAAAACGGCAGACAGTTTGAGACAGTTCGTCACCTAAAATCAGCCATAGACTGAGAATGGGCTAATATTGACATTAGCAACACTACTATCTTTAGTTATTTCTATGCCAGAACGTCTTAATTTAATTTTAGAAAATAAGGGTAAAGGTATTAACTATTAAAAAATTATAAAAACTTTTTTTCACTTATTCCATTAATTTAAATTAAGAGAGAAACCAAAATGAACATATAATTATTTACTATGAAGATAAAACAAAATGTAGTTTTTTAGTTATAAGTAAAATTTAAATTCGTTAATTTTTTGTTTTTTATATCTTAAGTTGTAATAAGAATAAACGTTCATACCCTAAAAAATTTTAAAAAATTGTATATCCCTGTTATTTAAAAAAAACATGATGCACATATAATTATTTGTATGAGGTAGACGTCAACTCAAACAAACTCAAACCGAATGAATGAACTGCCAACGGACTAACTAGCTGGCTAACTGCCCAGCTGACTGACAGACTGACAAAGCCTAGACTGAGATTGAGACACAGTTTCAACTGCGTCTGCCCTGAGCCGCTTCTGACGTGAAGATGCCGCAAAAAATTAAATCAGCTGAGACAAAGCGATCGGAGGTCCCCGGAGACAAGCTGCACAGAGGAAAAAATATATATTTTTAAAGAAAATATTAAAAACTTAATGTTGTCTCATATGAAAAATATTTCAAATATAAAGTTTAATTTCATATAAATTAAGTTGCATAACGACTATTATTGGGGAGCAATATTCCGTGAATTTGGTTATTTAGTGGTTCACGTATATAACTATTATGAATTTAAGGTAAATAAAATAAATTTAAAAAATAGTAAACCTTCAACATATTATATAGTAGGTACATTATTTGGTTAATAACTATTGAAGTTATTTTACTATTGAAAACTACATATATTCAAAAATTGGCAAAAGAAAAGTATTTATTAAATTAAAATAATTAAATATCTTGCAATTATAAATATATTTTGAAATTATGTATTATTAAACTTTTCTTTTAGCATACAGAGGTATTCTGCTCTACTTTTATTATCATCATTATCACAATCATTCCTAATGGGTTTCATATGAAGTGGGCTCTTATCTTATCTTTTATAAATACAATTTCACTTAAAATAAAACATGTTTATTAATTCCTTTTAACAGAGCAAAAAGTGTTTTAAATTTTAATAGAAAATAAAACCAAATTGCTTAAATTTTCTCTCCGTGCAGATACCTGCAAGCAAAAACTTGCAAATCAAAAATCATTGCCAGTCGATTGCTGCAATTGAGTTTGCCTGATTGTACATTATTTCTTTGATTTATTTGTTTATGTCGTTTTGATTTTAGTTTGCGTGTTGTTCGGCCTAATGATTACTTTAATATATAATTAATAGCCACACTCACTTAATCGCAACCTTTGCTTATTTACACCATATTTTTTAATGGCCTTGTTATCTCTCTGGTTTCTGGTCCTAAAGTCAGCTTTAATGATAAATTCATCTTAATAACATTCGTTGATTAATTTAACGATAGATAAAGGTAGAAAGCATTTACATATTTATTAAAACCATAACCAGTTCCCTTTGATTGTAAACCTTTCTCACAACTAGTATTTTATTTGTTTCTCTTAAACTTTATTTAAATCTAATTGAAGCTTTCAAACTAATTTATATAGTTTCCTTATTTATAATTCCCTAAGTACTTTTCCATATTAAAAACCTATAATATTCCATGCAGCCCGTTTCCATTTCCCTGTTTCTCACAATTTATTTCTTATTTATTCATATTAATGTTCTCTCTATCTTGAGCTCTTTTGCATAGAAAATATATATGTGAATGCTGAAAGAAAATTTAATGAATTTTTCTTTGATTTATTGCCATTTGCTTTTATACTGGAAAGAAGACTCTAATCCTTTCATGCATGTTTCACGTTTATTGCATATCATTTACATTTAATTTTATGCATGGGCATTATGCTGCCGAAACGTGAACATTTCATGGACAATTTAGCATCGAGTATTTTATTAGTTTATGGCTCTCAACGTGTTGGCAAACATTCGTTTATTCCGCCGTGGTAGTAGTAGTTTTAGAGCATGTTTTATTATCTTTTCGGTGTTTATTAAAATTTGCATTTAATTATTTTGTTCGTATTTGCAATTTGTGGCTGCCACCGCCGTTGCCGCTGCTGCAGCACTTTGCTGCCGATATTATAATGTGGCTAAGTCTGAAATGTTGTAGAACAATTCCAATTAAGTTGGCCTCTAATGCGATTGCATAACATCCCCCCCCAGGTTGAATGTTGTGTGTGTGTTTGATGGTACAAGTAATTTTTCCTGTGTTTGCGGTTAACTATTTGTAAATCACAAATTGATTCGATCGAATGGCTGATTATGAATTTTCCATTTACTAATATTGACTTGGGCGCTGCTGTATTTATGAGCTTCAATTGCAATTAGCATTCCGGCACCGGCTTAGTGTCGCCTGATTAGAGCTTTATCAATTTCGAATTGTTTTATTGACATTATTTAGCACTTGAAGGCAAAACCCATCATGTATCTGCTAGTGCCATTGATTTTATGTACTTCCTACTAATCAATCAACAATTGCAGCTTTTTTGCTCGTTAATTGCGAGATAAATTGTATGGAAATAATTGGGTTAATACAGGCTGAAAACTAGAACAATGACTGATTGAGTTACTGTTTCAAATTGATATTTATTGACAGCATTTTAAATTATCATTATTATTATTTCCAGGTCACTTTCGTATGGGCATTCCCCCCTCAGGCACATTTATCTCAAGTATCAGGTGTACTTATGATTTATTTGGAGTAGCAGGTTGCATTGTTTATCACGTTGATTCCTTATCTCGAGTGGCACACACCAATCATCTTGGCAGCCTATACTACGTACGTTCGTAGTCGTCCAGCAGATTACTATTTACGTTCTAGCTTAAACAGTTGCTAAATACGCTTTGTTTTAGGCAAAACCGAGAGCCGATATTTAGCTGTAAGTGTCAGTTTGTGTTGGTTCGAACTGGAATCTGGCATGGACTTTACATTAGCTTGGCCATAAAGTTTTGCGAGCTATTAATTAATAATTATTCATATGGTGATGCGATAAAATGAACTTTTACCTGCCACAAGATGATGAAGTATTTTTTGAGGGAGAGTTGAGAACTGTAGAGTTATTACAAATTGATAATTATTTATTTAAATAATCGTATAAATTATTTAATTTTTACGTTTAATTTTGATATTTGCGATCGAATTATTTACAATATTATATATGGTATATACATACAATACTACTAATTTTCAAGTATTTGCATATTTTTTAGATCACTTTCTGTACATCAAATTCGCCATGAAAAACAATATATAAAAATAATATATACTTTTTTTCTCAATAATTTTATAAAAAAGTTAATTTTTGTATTATTTAAAATCTTAAAAATATTTCCTTGTTTTATTTTACTGTTCTACCTTTTCATTTAGACCATTTTAAATGCATATAATTAAAATATTCCAAATGGTAGCTTCCTTTCTTGTTTTAGATCACTTTACCTTAGATCAAATTTTCACCACCCAAATCCTTGCATATTTTACTTGAATCTTACTCACCACGAAGAGTATCAGTTCTTAGCTTGGCTCACAACCAACTTAAAGGTTTGTGTCTCGGCTTACACATGATCTAATTAGAATATTTGAGACAAGAAACCCACCCTGAACGAACGACATCTCACCTCAGTCCACTAATTAGTCCACAAATTTAGACCAGTCACGGTCAAAAAACCCAAAAAAATGGTAAACAACAGTAATTAATATTTTGATTATTATGATATTTACCCATATTTTTTGTTGTGGTGCCAGACGCCGTCTGGCAGAGATACGCCTTAAAAACAGGTGTGAACCGGTTGCGCATGCGCGCGGCAGAATAATCAAGTGACAAAAAACCCCGCTGCTCACGTGCTGATTTCTCATCGAAATACAATTTTGTTCAACCAGTTTCATATTTATATTTTGGCGCGCACTAAATTTACTAATTAAATTAAGCGAAATATGGTCATAACACTGTTGCCAACAGCTGAGTTGTATAATAACAAACGAGGTCGTCGCTGAGTCTGGCGTTAAGATCTTGATAAGATATAGAATAAAGAGAATCCTAAAGTTCTTAAAAATACCTCGACCATAAAAATACCTGGTATTCAGTTCAAAAAACAAAGCATGCTTTTCGGCAGCAGCAAATAAAGAACTTGGAAGTGAAATTTAAATATTTCTAACTCGATTAAGATTATATTTAAATATTAAATATTTAAAGTAAGAGCTGGTCAGATAAAGTACAACATAGAATATGTAGGTCATATAACTCCTAAGATCTAAATTATAATTATGCTTTGAAAAACGTCTCCCTTTAAATAACGAATACATATCTATAGATCAACTTCCATAAATCCATCACCTTTGGAATTTCCCCCTGATATCTTACGGATAGATATAGGCTACTGCTTAAAATTTCACAGTCACGCTGATTAAGGCTGCAATTAAGTAAGTATCGCCTCAAAGGTTCATTGCGCCCGTTATTAACCCCTTCGGGTATTTCCTATGTCAGCTGCAATGATACTGCCACATTCCAGCAGGTTGAATATACCCCAGAGAGAGAGAGAGAGACGGGGCTCCGAACTCGGTAAATAGTCGGCGTTATTTGCGCTTTAAGGTAAGCTAAGGTGGGCAAACAATGGGGCTGCCAAGGTATGGTAACAGTTATAATCGCATATCAGCAGCATATGCAATGCACCTAATTATAGAGTTCTGAGCAAGTCGGAGCGATTACCGGACAGCGAGGTCTTTGAACGGGATATA
>VNJV01020662.1:0-22364 GCA_008042635.1 Drosophila nikananu | reverse complement strand
AAGGCACAATATCAATTTTCCACGAGTTGCAGCGGAATTACAGTCATTACCATTAGTAAACTGCCACCGACGGCGAGCGGACGCGCAAATAAACAATTCAGCAAACGATCTGACAATTCAACTGTCAATTAATTTCAATATATTGTAAATGATTATAATTTCCATCTCGGTTTCATGCATGCGTTTGTCGCGGCACTTTTTCGGCTCTCAATTGCCAATGCGAAAAACGAATGCGAATGCGAATCGAACGCAAATTGCAATGTTTATGCCGCTTGTTTATGGCCAAATGCGGTCGCTGGCCGAAAACACGTTTGCGGTTTTCGTTTCGGCTTCAGTTTTTTTTCGGCTTCTACCCAATGCGTCGTTCGCTGGCAGGCACACTTCTCCCGCCTTTTCCCGCCACTTATCTAGGCTTTCGTTTAAACGCACCTCAACGTGTTGGCTAAGTGCATTTAACCCGAACGTTAGAGTTTGACGTTTAAATTGGCCAGCGAAACTTGTTTTATGGTCGCCATCATCTTAGCCGTGGTCATCATCATCACTCAAGTGTTTCTGTAGTCATACACCGCAGAATATTAATGGGAATTCATAAATACTCTCTAAAAGGAAGTACGCTTTTGGTAATTGCATTTAAAGAGATCATTTCAAGTTGAAAAGGTTTTTTTGAAGCATCTTAAGGGTTAGGATACTCTAGAAAGAGTTGGGATATATTAGTCCTTAAGAAAGTGCTTTGAATTTCTAGATAAGTGTATCATCAAAATAGGAAACAATTTCAATAGGATATATATTTCGTAGTAAGTTCTCAGTTGGTGATTTAAGGACTATAAAAGATATATCTATTATTATTTTTTAGATAGATATTTTTTTATATTTAAAAAATGTAATAAATATCTCAAGTTCCCACTCTTTTCCTCGGTGCATCCACAATTGCTGGCTCCGTTTAATCAAATAATTATTTACACACTACTCAGGCCTGGCTAATCGCACGCATAAACCAGCCTTAGCCGAACTTTTTGACACTTTTATAAGGCAGTTGCCCCATAGGCTGTCCCATAAATAACTCCGGCCCGACTGAGACTCAGCTTCTGGACTCAAATTAGTGGCGGCTCTAAGCAGTATTTCAAAGATTTCCGCCAAAGGCATTGGACACAGCAGGAAACGATGGCCATTCCAGTTGAGCTTCGATTCATTAGCGGGTCAGTTATGGATTTGAAGTGCAATAATTAGTTAGTTACTTTATTATGCTCTTGACCAGCTTCAGTTCTCAGGAAAACGGTAATATAATTGGGAGCAAGAGAAGATTGGGAGTAGGTTTAGAAAATATTGTAAATATTGTGAGCAAGAATCCAAACATTACTTTAATATATCTTTAATTAAAAGTTCTGTATTTCATATATTTTTCAGCCTCTGCTGTTTTGCGTTGCTGGCGCTGCTCCACGGATGTATCCAATGGCGAGTTCTGCAACGATCCCTTCCAGCCGGACGGCATTTCGGAGCAGCAGCGCTACTGGAGCTACGTGAACTGCACCTACTCGGTGGGCGTGAAGTCGGTGAATGCGCGGCCAGTCTGCAAGAAACTGGTGCAGGAAGGTGAGATCAAAGACCATATATAACAGATATACATAGCTATATATTCCAAAAACCCCACACACATCACCCGGGCAGTGACAGTGGCAGTGGCAGTGGCAGAGCACTTCAAACAAAAAAGTCCAAATAATGCCACACATGAATAATTGTGCACCCGTTGCATTTACATTGTTGTGAGTGCTTGTGCGGTCTTTGGACAGGTTGCACTGGGGAAAATATATTCATAAATAATTAATAATTGTTAATTAGTATTAAAAAATTATTAAAAATAGAAGTCTTTGTAAAATTTAAGACACTAGAAAAAGTTTTCTTGATTCGAGTTAAACTCAAAGAAATTTGAAGTGAGAAATTTAGAAAATTGTAGGTTAAAAATTTCGTTTAAAGTTTGTACATATTTAAAGAGCACAAAAGCTATTCATTTTAAATTGTGGATAAAACACAGAGCTTAAAAAATGAATTTATAAGTAGATGAGCATTTCTGCTGAAAGTATTTAACACTTTAAATGTCTTTTTCTGCTAATCCTTTGAAATTCTGGTATATCATAAACCATTTCATGAAATACATGTAGTAATATTATTTTAGGTAAACTATGCATAATTTTCCCCAAGTGTAAATCCACCACTCATAGCTTAAAAAGCCAGGAGATCAGATCAACCGATCGACAAGACTCACACCCGGCTGTGGCTTAGAGTCAAACGAGATTGAAATTTATTGGCCTGACAAAATCCAAACAAGTGCAGGCGACACACAGCAAACACGGCAAACAAACAAAACAAACACACACCGAACTGAACTGCAGCTGCTGGGCGGCAAAAGGGGCGTGGCAGGTGGGTTTAAGGTGGGGCGGAAGGCAACAACAACAAGTGGCGACATTTTGGCCCGCTGAGCCGAGTTGCATGTGCCGCTAATTTACGGCAAATTTATGAAGAGAGAGAGAGAGAGAGATCCGACGAACGGGGCGTATGAGTGATATAGGTATTTTTTTCGGCGATTTAACTTGTCGCCCGTCTGGTTTATGGCCGGTTTTATTGTTGTCCGTGGTCGAGACAATTTGTGCATTTGCATACGACCAAAACAAAATAAAATCACACATTACGCCTTTTATTTATATTTTTTTTATTTATTTGTTGGCCAATTTGCCAAGCGTTCCGTGTCGCCACATTTCGATCTAAATTCCCTTTGCATAAATTTATGCCAATCACCTGGCAGACGACTCGGCTTTATTGTTTGCTTTATAAGGGCACAAAATAAAGCCATAAAATGGAAGGCTGCTTTTATTTTAAATGCAGTTTGTGACATGAATTTAATTTATGGCTAACTAGAGAGAAATGTAACTTCGGTACGCCGTTGTTTGTATTCCCTTGCAGTTTGCAATCAGATCATTAAAATTTACAATAAAAATTCGGATATTATAAAATTGGAAATTCAAAGAAACTGGTTTGCGAAAGAAGAAAGGAAAATTTAAATTTGAATATTTTTCCTTAATAATTTTGGTTTTAAAATATAATAACTCAGCCAAAAATACATTAATTTCAATTCGGAAAGCTGTTCTGTGCTGGTTTTTATAGGGTTAACAAACCAGCTTATTAAATTTAGGATTTTAAAAATCTAAATTTTTTTGTATTTTTTTTTTTACAATTTTAACAATCTAACATAAAAATTAAAAATAAAATTTTTTAATTTTTTTATTCTACCACACACAGCTAGATCAACTCGGCTTTTGATGCTGATAAAGAATATATATGATTTATAGGTTCGGAAATGACTCCTTCACTGTGATCTGGGCTTCTGACTGAAATTATAATACCCCGAAACGACTATTAAATTTTAAATATTTTTCCTCCATAATTTTGGGCAAATTAAAACTTTAAAGTATAATATCTAAGCTACAAATACTTTAATTTGAATTCGGAAAACAGTTATGAGTTAGTATCATCATAAAACTGCACACCAAACGTACCTTTAATATATTTTAAAATATATTTATATTAAATTCTTTGCTTTAAGATGTTTGTTTTTAAAATAATAATATTAAAAAGAGCAGAAAATAACTCTTAAAAATTGTTTTTAAAAGTATTTATTTCTTTAATTCGTTGCATCAAGCATTAAAATTATATTTCAAATTCTCTTTCATTCTAAAACTTTAAATTATTTGTAATGGCCTTTTTCATTTTATAAATAATCTCTAGGATTATAATTTAAATTAATCTTTTTTCCTCCTTGCTCAATTAAAAGGTATTATTTATTTATCGTTGGCTTAGAAATGTCTTCGTTGGCGGACGGGGACTTCCGATCCGCATTTAAGCAATTTTTTTTTATGACCAATTAATGAACACCATTAAATTTTTGCAATCAAGCGTCTACAAATTGGCTCGACGAATATTTGCAAGACTTGCGCCTGCCAGTTGGCAGTTGGCAATTAAAATTGCAATTGCAGACTCTCAGCTGAATGCGAGGCTCCGTCTCTGCGTATCTGCGACTGTTGGGGCCTAAGCCCAGCTACATGAGCAGCGCTTGTAATGCGCAAAATACATAATATACCGCGAGAGTCGAGCGGCTAAGGAAAAAATATACACAAAATACATATAAATTAATTAAGTTGTTGCACAGCGTGAAGCGCTCAATTAGGGGTCGCGGCGGAAAACGCGACGGAAAACGCGGCAGCAGAATGTGTCTGAGAAAAATGCAACTAGGCGATGCAACTTGTTGTTGCCATGTGAGTGCACCGATCAATTTATATGCCGTTAAATTAATTGCCTATGAAGCTCAGCCCGGCTTAGACGAGTGGCTGACTTTTTGGCAAAATGTCAAATTAAAAATGTATTCCATAATTCTGCCACCGGCCGAGACCGGGGCCACTCCGGAGCCCAAATGTGAAGCCGAGCAATTAGCCGCAGGCTGTTGGTTTTGCCAGTGACTTGGCTAAAAATATTTTCGCAACCTGTGTTTTCAAGCCCAAAAAAAAAGCTGAAAGCCGGCCTAAGACCATTTGCGGTCGGCTAACAGCTTATTCCAATGCATTATTTTCTCTGGGGACATGTTGAGCCAAAAGGGAGAGTTTATATCGTCAAAGTTTGATTTATATGTTTTGCTCAACAAGTCACTGAAAGTTGATGTAAGGCTGGGACTGGAGGGGTCTCATTTAATTGAGCTCCTTATAAATTAAATGCTTAAAAATAAGTAATAGAAAGATATATCATTTAGGAACTGAATCATTAAGTTCGATTCGACTGAAACTTGATAAATACTCAGTGAAAGATGCTTAAGATATCCTTATAATATTAAAAATAAAATATTTTTATTCTTTCTAAAAATAATTTAATTTAATTTAATTTGTAAAATCTACAAAATCTGGAAATCCTTGTGGTATTTTGACAAAATCTTCTCTTTGGCCAAAAGTAAATCCTGATAAAGACTGCACCAGTCTGAGTTCATTTTTTGTATGTTTACTTTACTATGTGTATTTCTTGATTTACTCGTTAAAATTATTAAATAAAATCCTTAATAATTTATAGATCCTAAATAATATATGGTACATTTAATTTAAAAATATAAAATACATATAAATTTTTCCTAGAGTATAAAATCTTCGCCTCTAGGCACCTCTCCAACTCTCTTTTCTATTTTGTTTTGATTTGCCATGTTTGTTTCGGCATTTTTTTGTTGTTTTAAACATACATAACGAGCCATAAATAATTAAATTAATTAAAATTTAAATTTATTACGCTGTGTGTGCGGTAGACAATGTCCAAACGGCATTTTTCGTTGCGTTTTCGTAGCACTCGACCAACGTGGCGAGCGGAGCACGCGGCGTATGCGCAATGTGGCAATGGCAACACAAACAAACTGAGGCAAACACACACACGCATTCCGAGTGGCCGCTGCATTCTGAGCCTTGTTTGATGCGACGGCCGTGATAAGGCGACAATTGTCAACAATTTTATTAGGCCCACTGTCCACCGCCTGAGCCAATCGAAGCCAATCACGAAAATGGTTTGCGTTGACCATTTCGAGCGGCTCTTAAAGTTCGCCTTTGCCGTATTCCATTGGAAATGTTTTTACCAGTTTGTCATTTTGTTCTATTTGCCATTACGCACACCTCCTCGGCCTCTGTTTTTGTTGTGTGTGTTTTTACCTATTTATTTATTTATTTTTTGTGTGTGCGATTTGCTCTTTCTGGTTTTCATTTGCTGTCCGATTGCAAATTGTCTCTCGTTGCGTTGAGTTTCGTTCGCTCGTTTTTGTTTTCGGCAAATCGTGTGTGCGTTTTGCAGGCCTCATTTTTGCGGCGTTTTTATTTTTTTGTTTGCCGGCATATAGCCGGGCAGATAGATATATCCCGCCTTGAACCCGTTCGCCGGTGGAGAGGTCAGAACGGGTCCTACTCAAATTACTTTCTTTCGATCGTTGGGAGCGATTAGGACTGGTTCTCTGCTGAATTTAACACTTAAGTTTAAACAGGATTCGAGTTAAGATTGTTTTAAGCTTATGGTTTAATTTTATTAATAATTTTATACTATTTTAAGGTAATAAATAAATATTGAAAACAAGAATGCATGAGTATGTTGTTATGATGGAATTTTTCTTCCTGTTGTTTTATTTACTTGAAAGTATTATTAATCGTACTTCATAGTTAAATTTCTATTAAGGATATATTAAATTAGAGATATATCTTAAACCACTTCCACCAAATTACCAGAGTTCTCAGAGCTATCCATCAGTCTGGGTTCTTACCCCAGACCATGACCACATTGTTGGCTTCATTTTTTCGCCTTGCGGCCATTGCAAATGTCATTTCTGAGATATTTTCATGGCTCCCAAGAAACAAGCAAAGCCCACGCGCCGGCACGTACACATAAATTAAATTTAATGCTCGCACACACACACTGAGTAAACCTTAATTAAAATGGTTAAATTAAAATATTTAAACTCTGCTCGGTTTTTTACAGTTTACGGCAAGCGGGTAATTTCGCGCTCCTGTTTTTACGAGGACATGGACGATCCGGCGGACAAGTGTGCCAATGACCAGACTTCGTCCTACATCAAGACCGTCTACTGCCGCACCTGCACCACGGATGGCTGCAACGGAGCCGGCGGAGCCACTCCCTGGGCCGTCCTGCTAGTGCTGCCCCTCCTGCTGGCCGCATTCCGGCAGCAGACATGCAAATGAGCCACGGAGCCGGAAACGGCCCGGACTTAATTACGGGACTGCAGGCTGAAGTTTAAAGCATCATCTCAGTGCTTGGCCCCCCGGACTTAACTGGATTTCTTCAACGAGTTTTTAGTCACTTTGCCCCACTCACGAATCAGCACAAATCAGCACGCGAAGGGACAGAGCTCCCTGTCCCCAATCGCCATCATCCATGATCCACCGAATGGTCTCCCTCACAAAAATAAAGAAACAAGAAACAATCAGTTATTTGTAGTCACAACTCCACACCCTTCATTCAACACACACACTTAACTTTGTTGTAATTTGTACATCTTTGTAATATCTTTATTATGTATTTGTAAATGAAATGGCACGGCCTTCGGTCGCAGCCTCTTACATAAATAAATAAATCGTAATTAGATGGTATTTGAGTTGTGTTTTTAGTGGAATTTAATTTGGAATGTGTCAGAAGATAAATTATTTTGGTTATAGGTAATTGAAATATTTCTAACATGGCTTTAACAATTTCTTTTATTAACAAAAATAATTTAAAATGCTCTGTAAAATGCATAAAAATCTCTGAAGAAACATCTAAATTGTTTTTTATTTAATAGGTAATTGAATTAAATTGATTAATTTTATTTAGCAACTTATTATCATCTTTAAAAATACATTCTTGTGACATTGAACTTTCATATTTTGGATCATTTAAATATTCAACAAATAACAGAGAATGAAATTATTTTATGACAAACTTTTATTCATTACAACCTACAAAAATGCGAGTTATTAATTCCCCATCCCTTTATATCACCTTGACGTTGAAACACCTGTCACTCCCACTCCCACCTTTCCCAGATCTCCGAAATGTTTATGTCCCCCAAGAAAAAGTCCAACCCCGATCCAGGGGTAGCCACGACCTCCTCCAGCCGGCGTCATCGCCTGGATCCTGTGCCGCAGTGGAGTCGCCTGCTGGACCACACTGACGAGGCGCGGCAGAAGAAGAGGAACGAGCGCTACCAGGTGGAGATACCCAACCGGCTGTGGTCGCTATTTGGCAATGTTCGACCGGTGGAGCCGCACAAGCAGGAGTCCAATACCCATTGTCCTTGTGTGACTTCGGCTCCCGGGAGAACGCTGGCCTGCTGCGTGATGGCCTGCTGTGCGGGCAGCTTCCATTCGCTGGACTGCTGGGACTCGCAGCTGCTGGACAGGATCATGGTGAATGGCCAGGACTACCATGACGTCAGCTTGGCGGGCAGACAGCGCAAGGATTTGGGATCGGGCGGTGAGTTGACGCTGGAGAATCTCGGCACCGCCTGCTCTCTGGACGGGCAGCCCTTTTGGCTGGACATCGAGAAGTTCAGCAACGGGAAGCTGTACAACAAGACCAAGAGCCTGGGCTCCGCCCTCAGTGTGTTCTTTGCCCACCACCTGCAGACGGGTATCCTGCAGCTGAGGGATCAGGCGCTGGCCTTTGGCTACATCCCGGAGTACGCCGCCGGGGGTGCTTTTTTCATGTTTCACTGTCAGGCGCAGGGGAAACCGGTGTTCAATGACTACGAGACTGCTCCGTATGTTCTGAGGATGCGCAAGCTGAAGCAGCTCCTCAATTGCATCCTGATCACCCTGGACGAGCGCCAGCACAATGTGCCCTTCAAGATCCACAAGGTCCACTGTGTGCCCATGGCCGCCTACATGTAGATGCGTCCATAAATGGGGGACATTGCACTATAAATTCATCAGTTTGCTGCGGAGCCTAGAGAGCATTTTTCGAAAACCCTTTATCTTTTGATCCATACGAGTTTTTAATGAAACTGAGGGCTAAAGTAATGCTATTACTAAATGAATAAATAAATTATTGTAAAGAGAACGAGAACAATAAATGTTTAACATGAAATATAAAATTAGAAATAAAATAAAATAAGTATTTACAAACGAACTTAAGTAACTTCGTGCATAGATTGCGAACATTATATCTTAACTAATATAATTTTAATAGAATATAAATATTAATAGAATATATATTTAATCTACATCTAGTAAAAGAAATAAATTATATTTTAAGGGAATTACTTTATAGAAGGTTTTAAATTCTAAAATAAAATATGTAGAATATAAATATTAAAGAACATAATTCTACCTACATCTAGTAAAAGAAATGAAAAATAGTTTAAGGGAATTACTTTATAGAAGGCTTTTAAATTCTAAAATAAAAAAGAATATCTATATTAATAGAACATCTATTAAATCTATATCTACTAATAGAAATAAATAATATATTATGGCAATTTCTTAATGAAAGATTAAGAAGTTCGTAGTACCAACATTTTTGGAACTTCAGTCTCATGTGACTTTAGAAACAAAAAAAAAGGATTAAGGAAAATATAATTTAGTACAAATATAAGCAGAAATCTTAGTGATAAATATAATACAAATAAAAGTAATTTAAATGCAGAAAGTATATTTAACATTTACGTAACTGAAATAAAGGCATTACATATTCCGAAAGATGATCTAATCTCACAAGACTTACGTACTGTAATGCCTCTTTTATTATCCCAAAGAAAATGCACTGAAATGATCAACCCCTGGAGCTCTCCTAACCCGAAGAGGCCCACATTAAAATCACATTTGTGCCAAGCAAATCAAAAGTAATTGTCTCACATCACTGCGCTTGACATTGTCGTCGACTGCATTGCACTTGGTTTCCTTGCTATAACAAAAAAATATGTTTATATGTCTTTCTTACTATATATCCACACGATTCAGTCACCGCCTCGAAGCGGAAATGAGTTCAGTCCCCCATTCAATTGGCGAAATTTCGCTAATTGCCTACCACGCACATGTGGAATCTCCACATAATATTCCTTAAAACCCAACTCCGGATGACTTCTGACCCCAACGGCAATTGAGCGTAGGAGGGGACTGAGATTGATAAATTGCTGCTTAAATTTGGGTGCCGCCTGTTGGTAGCGTGATAATTCCATTATGCTTTAATTAAAATCACATAAAATCGACGGTGAGTATAAATAAAATTTGTCACATGGCACGAAAACCGAAGGCTGTCATAAAAAAGGAAAACACTTGCGAAAATCCCAGCAGATAACGAAAATAAAGCAAAAGAAATGAAAATATATAGTAAAATATAAAAAATGGCTGGCAACTAAGCCCGCAGCAAGTAATGCGAATAAAACGTTTTGGCCATTTAAACTTGTCGCACGGCTTTTATTCGTTTTGGTTTTTAGTTTATTTTCATTTTATTTTACTTTATTTTTTGTTTTTCTTAAAGTCTTAGTTGTAGTTGTTGTTGGCCAGCGAAAATGTCGTACAGAGTTTCCAATAAAACTGGCCATTTATCATGAGGCAGGCCGGGGCTTTTTACTTGGGGGGGAAAAAACTCTAAGCCGAGAATCGACAATCGAATGTTACGCATACGCCCCGGAGGGCAGCTGTTGGCTGCCGTTGATGTTGACTATTGAAGCTGCTCATGCGCAAACATCGGAGTCAGTTGGCTATAATAACCCCGGCTATTCTCAGCCCGATCGATATTTCACGCTTTGTCGAACTTATTTTGGCTACTGGGGAGGAGCCACTAATGCGGCAGATTAGTGTCAAGATTTGCATACGAAATCGTATGTCTGCCAGGTGCGTGTGTCGCCAATTTGGTAAGAGTGTTGCCAAATTTGGCCAATTCCATGGAGCTCATGAATCATTTTCTGTGACACCGCACGGTGGTGATGTGAATCACTTTGAATGCGTTTAGTGTTCGCAGATCCAGATATAGATACGTCGCTGCCTAATGGCTGGGAAGTGGTTAAAGGTCTCCTTAGCTGATTTATATCGCCTTAAGAGTGCTGTTAGCCGGCGGCTAAAGCTGTGAAGTGCGTTAAGTTTTCTATATATTTTATACTGATTGTTGTGGTTCTTTTACCATTCCCTGAAAAGTTCCACAAATGCTTTGCTGGAAAGCTTTTCGTTGGCGCATCGAATGCCTCCACTTAGTCGAGACGGCAACCACTCAATTTTAGGGTGACCATTCTCCATTTATGTGAATTCAAAGCTGTTTTTAAAACTTATCCGTTATATGTAATAGGTAATATGAATGGTAAAAATGTATTTATTATTTTAATAATAATGCTAAGCATTTATTTTTATTTTAAATATTTAAAATCTTAAACAAAGTAATGCCATACGCTTTAAATTATTATAAAAGTACACCTCTAATTACCTAAACATTGGAAATAAATTAGGCAATGATCTTTAAGTTATTTAAACAATAATTGTATATATATTTTTCTTTTTAAATTTATATATATTATATTTAAATATATTTATATTTATATTTATTATATTTTAATGTATACTAAACCAAGCTTTTCCTGTTATAACTTTACAGATATACGCATATATCTATATCGTAGCCATTATATATTAAGCGGTACAATTCTTAATATTATTTAGAACAAATATCTGTATTGTTTTTAAATAAATCTTTACTTGGATTATTTTTTTAACTTTTTAACCTATTCTATTAGCATTGTCAGCAATAAACCTCGGATTATCTTCCTAAATTTAATTTCTTTTGTTAGAATTGTTTGTTTTCTTTATGGATTGTATTAGACTTTATGTTTTCTCTAATATTGAACTCTGGCTTCAAAAGTATTGCTGATTGTTTCTAGAAACATTAATAAATATATGTATAATGCTTATCCAACATAAAAAACCTAATGCTTCTGTTGGCAGAGGGTGGTAAGTATCGTTTTGCATTCCAAACCAGTTTCTAAGCCATCTTAAGGGTTGCAAAAGTGCTTAAGAGGCCTGAAATTTAATATATTGTAATCATATATTTGTCATCTATAATGAATTATGAAGTGTTTTGGGGGTGAATGTAAATTTAATTCATTATTTACTTGCACTAAAAAGTATTTCTTTTTAATACAAAAGTTTTATCTGAAATTAAATTGTTTTTCTAAATTTAAATTTGAAGAATATATGTTTTTTTACGGTTTTTAAACAAATATTTGCTGATACACTTCTACAAAGTTTATTTTCTTATTATAAATTAATTTTTCCAAACAAAAAAAAATTCACAATAATTTCATTGCTTTTGCATTAAAAAGATTTTTGTTTTAATATTCCAAATATTAATTATTTCTAACTCTACAGACATCTGTAGTAAATAGGCAGTCCCTTTTTATTCAGCTTAACGAGAGTAAGTCACCTCGACACCTTGCTATTTTCGTTAGCTAAAAACCAAATGTTAATCAGGTTCTGTAATCTCCAATTGCTTCCCTTAATTTTATTGACATCCCTTCCCATTTATCTTTATGGGATATCTGTTTTTCCAGTTATGACAACACACTATCTGCCAAAAGGCAACGTCATCAACTAAACTGCATTCTGCTCAGCCGGTCGCGCCCTCAAAAAAGTCGGAAAAAAGGGCAAGCTGCTAGTAAAAACAAGAGCACAGCGAATGCGTGTGTCGTCTGGCTGCCTGTCTGCCGGCTCTTCGAAGGATTCGCAAAGGAAAAAAAAAAACAAAAATAAAAGGGAAAAAGGAAAAAGGCAGGGGCTTCCCCAGGAACAACAACAACTGCTCTGCCGACAGAGGCAGCAGCATCTGCGCGGCGTCGCTGCCTTGGCGTTTAGTTGAGAATTTTTCAGTACTTTTTTTTCCAGAACATTGGCACTCTGGCGAAGAAGCCTCGGTCGGCATTGGCCACAGTCACAGTCGTTCCTCGGCCGAGCAACCGTCTGCATCGCGCGCAGCTCTCGAAGCGACTTCGATTCCGAATCCCACAGCGAACCCTTTGGCCTCCTCGAAGGATACAGCACCACCCAGGCGCCACTCAGTCGCAGTCCGCATCTCGCACAAGGATTCCAGCGAAAAACATTCCAAGGCAGCCATGTCAGCCGTTCCGATGAAAATCCTTCTGGCCGGAGTATTCCTGCTGGCCAATGCCTGGCACATCACAGGTGAGCTGGATATTTCAGGTAGCTGTGTGGCGATCGCCAAACGGTTGCTTAACATAAAGCCCCACGAGCAGGGCATATTTTTCGCACAGTTTTTTGCAAAAAATAATACACCGAAAACATGATTTTTAATGATCTACTAAAAAGTTCCTTGTGTGAAACACAGTTTATATTTTAATCTGTGGTGATTAAAACAACCTTAGATATTTCTACAAATAAGTGAACAAAAAATGAGGTCATTACCCTTTGGAAAATATTTAGATTTTATAAAGTGCAATGAATGTGTGACTTAATTATCTAAAATAGCTTGAAAACACCTATTTTTCTATTAAATTGTTACGAGATTAGAAACATCTTGAGCCTGCAGTGATATTTAATAAACCTTTGATATAAATTCAAATTAAATAAAATAACTAGAAATGTGTAATAGTTTCAAATTGTTAAAATCTTCAAAAACAAATAGGAAACTTGACTTGTATTAAAATCTTTATATATTGTTCAAAAACGACAACTTCCAAGACGTTTCTTATTATAAAAACAAATACTTCTCTTCACAAAAATATACCTCATTCCCCGTAAATATCAAATGATCAACAACTAACATTTCTTTCTGTGCATCTGTAATTCCATCCACCCCCTCAAGGTCACCGATCCGCATTAAGTTTTTGAGGTGTGATGGTTTCTCTACTCAGAGCCCATGAATGAAATTTTGTTTCCCCATTTTTCCGAGCATTTTGTTTATGTAGTTCCCGCTAGCGATTTTACGAGTTTCCCTTGCGGTGTTTATGAAAAAAAGAAAATATGTGAAAAAATATTCTTATATTTGCTGGGAAATGCCTTACAACTAAAAAGAGTTTCAGGTGGAAGCCATTAAATGTTCTTGGCACATTATTATTCCATTCTTATGTTATTAGTGAACTCAAATTTTTGGATTTATGGACGACACTTTGTTCAGCACTCAGGATGATGAAGGTGAATGTTGGTTTTATTTGTCGTAAACAAATTAATATTGAATGGGGGGCCGGGATAAAATGAAACATTAATGGGGCCAATGTGGGGCTTAATTATAGAAAGTGCTCATCTGTTTATTTTGCAGGCGAAACACGTGTCGATGGAGCACAGACAATTGAACATAGGTTGTGGGAAAATTATGATTTATTTGGGATTAGATAGGATTTAAAATTTGAAAGGAATATATATCCGTTTAAAGTATGTTTATTAATTGTTTGTTTTTAATATATGATACAATTTGGCAATGGGTTTTTATTTAGAAGTAATTTAAGATAAACACAATAAAATTGTTTATTTAGTTTTAAGCCAATTGTGGCGAGTAGTTTTTATATATATGTTATTTTACTTGGAGTCAAATATTAGAAAACATTTTTGTATTATAAAGTACTTGGCAGAAATTTGATTTATTAGGAGAAATCTGTTATTGTTGATTACTTTGTATGCTTTTCAAGCAAAAAGATTTATTAATCATTCGAAAGTGCATTAAATTTCCTTCTTATGGCAATGAAATGGTTTCAAAATCGATAAATCAAGATAAATGTACATTCGGCTGACTATACATTATTAAAAGCAAATCTAATCTTTATTATACCTCTTATTGAATATTTATTTTTCAAGATATTATTAAAATATTAAGAAGAATTTCCTTTAAAAAAATCAATCTTATTTACGCTTTCTTTCGACAGTCTTCCTTATTATATGTATATTTGTTTGGTCTAAAGAAAATTCGTGGGTCATTGCTTCTTCGCTAAATGCACCTATATTTAAACACATGCATTCGCATTTCGGTGATTTTCACGCTTTTCCCCTGATTGGCAACCTGCACGTCTTATAAATACAAATATTCGACCGACTGCCAGACATTTCAATATTTGTTTCCACAACCATTCCGGCGCGGTTCACTCGATTTCCCAAACAGAATGTAAAATGCAGTCCGCTTCGCTGAATATTTCTGAAACGCTTCTAATGATGATGATGATGACGCTGAGCGAGTGAGGGAAGGACTGTGATTGGGTCACTCTGTATAGAGATTGTTCCCTGTTGCTCCCAATTAGCCCGCTTGGGTATCCTGCAATTATCTAATTGCTTTGTTTCTGCCTGGGCATCAATCTGGATTTACGCCGTATCCTGGCGGCGACTGCGCATGTCAGAGTGGCGCCAGGATGCCGTCTGCTCCAGTTTCCCGCTGTCATCGGCATCTGATGGCCGCATCTCTGCCTTCCCCCCCCAGAGTCCTGGATGTGACAACCCCCTGGATTTAGGGAAACTATGTCAGAGTCTGGTTGCCCTCGTCGGGGGTTAGTTCTCAGCCACTCCCCACTGCCCCCTGTGTTCAATGGCATGAATTGCGTAATTTGCGCAAACTGATAATGAGTATAAATGGGGTTTGGGGTCGCTCTTCCATTCAGGAAGCGGAGATTGCCCTGACATACATCCGATCCGTATCGTATTATATTTGTTATTCCATACATTCTCAACGAGGGCTGCTTTTTACACAGGGGTTGCAAGTTTCAAATAAACAAAAAAAACAAGAAGCAAGAAGCAAGTGGAGTGCAACTTCCTCCCGGCAAGTCTCAGCTTTCAATTTGCAGTGAGGGCCTCTGGAGGTCTGGAAAGAAGCCTTACCAAGTAGCACCATGTGCGTGACCTCAGCGAATAGCTCCTCCGGAATGCTAAGCGCGGGCGTTATAAAACCCTCCGGCCACGACCTTGGTGTGTCCATAAATTACACTTATAAAAAAGGCAGGGAACTTAAGGTGGGTCATTAAAAATGGGTACCTAAAAAATTGTACCTAAGGAATATTATTTGTAATGTATGCAAGGTGCTGCTTTTATATACATTATAAAGTATATTACCAATAAATTTATACCTTAAAGCTTTGATAAATGTTTGCAACTTATGTGTCTTAAACAAAATCAGATTTACATTTAAATCTTTGCATTCATTTTAATTAAATAATATACCATTTGGTAAATAAATAAGACAATTGTATTTCAAAGAATATATTTTAATTGTAACTGCATAATTGAAAGGTTTTTCGTTCGATAAAAAACGCATGCTTTAAAATAAAAATATATAGGCATACATTTTAATTTACGGCAAGCTAAAAAACCTCCTCAAATAAAAACTTAAAATTGTGGTACTATCTTCACAATTTATTTTATATATTCCTTATATTCCTGCAAATACACTTTTAATATATTTGTGTTTAAAAACAAATTATAAAGTAATAAAACAATTTTATAAAGAATTCCTAGAGCTTCTTCTCAAAGGAGAATATTTTTTGAAAAGAAAAAAAGCACATATCTTTTAAGTGTTAGGCCCGAAAAAACAATCAATTACTCACACTTTCGCGTCTTCGTCAATTACCTGAAATTGTTTATGAAATACCTGAATATAAAACCCAACAAGGCTGGCAAAATGAATATACAAACGGTCTAAGGCGGGTTTTGCATATATGTCCAGTCGCTGTGGGGCAGCAACACACACGCCCGGCCAACCCACAAGCCCACCTCAGGAGGACTCCAAGCAGCTGACATGCCAAGGCCACGGCGTTGGGAGGCTTTAAAGCGTGTACGTAATATCCACCAACTCTGGCGTAATAATATAATTTAGCCGAGAAGCTTCGCAGAAAAGAAGTATAAATGTGTTACAGTCAATATTTGACGGTCACCACTCCTCGGGTCGGAACGGAACCCCTTCGCAGGCCTGTTTGTCTTCAAGGTGGGGAGACGACTCGTGGCATGTTTACCTTTTCCTGTGGCAGAAGGCAAACAAGGCGAGTCCCGGCGGCCATCCTTTGGCAGGACATGCAAAATTGCGCCAAGGACACAGCCGGCGATCTTGATTCACTGTCAGGACAAATCACGCAAACTTATCACCATCAACCCAATTAGGGAAGCTTCGTGGCCATAGAATTCCCCACCACCTGCAACTTCCAATCAACTGGCTCTCGCACTAATTAAATCATTTGTTTGATTCTATAAATAGATGAAAATGATGATGAGGCGTGAAAATTAAATTCGTAGTGTGAAGCGATCGCGGTGAGCACAAGAAAAACAAATTAAATTTGATAGGTAAATAAACAATGATTGAAAATATTATAACGAACGCAGAAGGGGATATATACATATTTATCAGAGCTATAAATATTCGTTTTTTAATAAGTTTAATTCACAAGAAAAGTCAATGCTAATTACCTAAATAAATTCAAGTAACTGCCAAAAGGAAAGTAAACAAAATGCGGACTTAAGTGATGCTAAAATTGGAAAATTTATGGCAGAAGATCAATTAGACAGCGAGACATTAACTATGCCTTTTAATTGCCAGGAAATATTGTGGGAAAAATAATGTTTACTCAGAAGATTATCGGGAATGTCTATCTACAATATAGGGAAAATAATCTTTAAAAACATTTTTTATTTTAAATCTAAATACAAACTTTTTAAAAAACATACTTAACAGATTACTAATTTTATTTTATAAATCAAAGTATTATCCATCAACTTCCACTACTTCTCAGTGGGTAAATAATTTACTGCAAGTTCCTTAAATATATTTCCCACTCGTTAAGATTAATAAGAAAGATAAATGTCATGGAGACTATAGATTTAATAACCCATTAAATGTTGGTGTTGTGATTTCAATGCAAACCCCCTGGGTACAATCTCCCATCCAAAATTACCCAGAATTTTAAGAGCTCGGTTTTGGTGGCGTATACGTAATAAAATTCGGATGTGGCGCCACATTGACTGGCCACGCATTCTCCATGCCCCGCATTTTCACATTTTCGCTGTGGGCGGCACATGAAATCTCTGATGATGTCAACCCCTGGCCAGGAATCCTTGTGGCTTGGGGGAGAGCACCAAAAGTCGAATGAAAACTGTGTCATCCCCTGTTATTTTTAGTCGACAAACAAAGTTTGTTTTTGGCTTGATTTAGTGTGCCAGCCAAATATTTGTGACCCCGTAAAAGGTCATCGATGGCATTATTATTTTCCCTTTAAATACTCACTTATTTATATCCTTTCTTGCAGCTGTAAATGAGCAGCATCAGCATCAGCGGCACCACTTGGAGTGCTGGCATTGCAGCTCGGACACCATTGGATCGGAGGACTTTTGCGATGTGACCTTCCAGGAGGACAACATCCCAACGGATCTGATCAAGGAGCGGAACATCAATCTGCTGAGGAGCTGCAACAGCACCATTCACTCCGATCACGAGCGACCCGTGTGCCGCAAGACTGTGGAGGAGAGTGAGTTTAATTTACATCTAAAATATATTTGAAAATTGCCTAACTTGTATCTGCAAAGTTTGTATATTTACATATTTATTTATACTTATATTCTTCATATTTATTTGCTTTACAGACAATGGCAAGCTGATCACCAAGCGCTTCTGCTACTACACCAACAAGTCAGATCCCGTGGAGCTGTGCAACATCACCAGTCCGGAGAAGAATGTGCGGCGGATATTCTGCGAGGACTGCCTCACCGATCGCTGCAACGGCGCTTACATGGGAGCCTCGCTCATGGAGTTCGCCCTGCTCCTGCCCCTGCTGGCCCTAGTCCAACAGTGGGCCATCTAAGTGGCCCAGCAGCCCTTCCCCCCCTTTTGTGGACGCATCTCCGTATTGTACTTTAGTTGGAACGTGATATTTTGCCCGGCCCCAGGAACGCGGCCGAGCTGTTGCTGATTAACGATTTACGTTTAGTCCTCGGTTTAAATTAGTTTAGTTAGTTCGGGGCCACTAGTGCCCCCCACACACTCTTTAAGCTTCAATTCAGACTTATAAGTTGGTTTCCGATTCGCCGCCAAGCTCAAAGCCCCTCAAAGTAAAACCCCAAATTCTCAAATTAAGAATAAATACCAGTAGGGCACACACACTCAGCCCAAGCACAGTAAATACTCACTAATAGTCTATGTACAACATGATATTTTAATGTAAAGACCACAGGCATTCACTTATATATGTAATTAACACAGTTGCTGGACAAATTCAAATCAAGGTACTTAGAGCACTCGAACAGATGCACCGAATAAAGTTTACACAACTGATTGAGGCCTTTGATTAATTCGGCTTAAAGGTATTTCAGCAGCTCAATTATGGCATCCACGAGGCGTTGCTTGATGGCTGGATCCAGACTGGAATAGTAGTCATCCAACTGGAAACTCTGCCACAGCTTGGCCATGTAGCCATTGAACTCGACACTCTGCTGGCCGATGGTCTTGTAGCGTTCATAGAGCTTCAATTCGGCATGGATCATTGTCACATACGACTCCCGATTACCCGAGAGATATAGCTGGAAAAACAGTGCCGCCAATTTGCTGATACTCTGGAAATTATAGATCTTACGCAGGACCCTCTCCAGGATCCTGTCCCGTTGAGCCGCCTTGTACAGGCAGTGCAGCTTCTGCGAGTGCCTCCCAATCGCCATCTGCCACTTGCCCTGATCGTGTTCCTCGGCCTGCAGAGCCTCCTGGAAGAGAGCCGTGGTATTCAGAATCTCCAGATGTTCCCGGATGTTTTCCATTATAAGATGAGCCTGCAGGTTGTGTGTCAAAGTAACATTCCTCGCCGGCTTACAAATAACACGCTGTAGTGTCTCCTGCAAGGCCTCGATTTTAGCCACATCCATTTTGTAGTCGGCCCTCAGTTTGCCCCAAGTGGCTGCCACCAGGGACAGCTGCTCGGAGACGCTTCCATTGAGATTCTCGATCAGTTCCAGCATTCGCCCGTTGTCGTAGCTGACCACCTGCGTTCCCAGGGTGGCGGCAATTGCTGGTAAGAACAACAGCGGAACTATAACAAGTTTACTCAGCATCTCGCGGCTTGAAGTGGCACTGAATCGCGGATTATAATTCGAACAGCTGGGTTATCGGCGCACTGAGCTTATCAGCATGGCTGTAACACAAAAACTCTCTCTCTGCAGGAATGATTAGAAAAAGCTATGCGCAATGTACACTGTGCCACTGTTTTGTTATCATTGAAATTGTTACACTGGGATTTAGTTTTCTGATCATAATATTGACTTTACCCTTAAAAAGTTCATGGTGCCTTTCCAGGCTCTCCGCTTTCATCGCCGAAATCGATCTAGTAATAAAACCAGGTAGGAAAGCAGCTGACCATCACTTAATCATTCGAAAGGATTTAGTTCACTTCAGTGGGGCCTTAAACAAGTTAATTTCTGAATACCTAAAGATGCGTTGTTTAAGGATATTTTCTTGTTTTTGAGATCCTCTTTGGCTTCCAGAATGGCCGAAAGGCAATGCCCATTGCATTGATCCTTAATTATTTAAGAAACGAATACGGGTTTTTTAAAATCTGTTGTACAAACTTGGAAGACTCATCCTAACGTTTTACTGACTGGGTCACAACTGAAAAAATCTTACTAGATATATCTGTGCGATCACCTGAAACCTATAATCTCCTTCTGGGAAAAACAATGGCACAGGTTCATGAGAGGAAAATTTCACCTGGAACCTGGAACCTTTAATCTTCTTAGGCCACTGAAGCATTTTTCTATGACTTCATTTTATTATTTTATTATTTATTATTATATTTTGGTTTATGTTTTATTTTATTTTGTGCTTTAAATTGAATATCGAGGGAGTTTTAATCGCCTTAATAATCCACCAAACCCGACAAGTCGTGAACCACCAAACGACATGGAAATGAAGGCACTCATAGGGGTTGTGTCCATCCCCCCGAGTGTGTGTGTGTGCTTAGCCACTTGTCACACTAATCCGGCCCGACACTCGGATAGCCATAGAAGTTGAATCCAATTAGTCGACCTACATACATGCGAGACAATGCAACCCTCACGATAGGATATCCTGTCGATGTCGTTGTCGCTGTCGTTGCCTTTGCCTTGCTCCACTGGCCCCATCTTCAGACATCTTCTGCCGGACGGGCAGCGAACAGCTGGCCCCTTCTAATTAAATTTATGCAAATTATTCAATGTCCTTGTTGATTAGTGTCGCATCCCTCACTGCCTCATTAAGTTTCGATCGTGCTCAATGAGATAAGCCAAAATCAAATCAAATTCCCTGGCACCGCCCTCGCCAGTTGGTTCTAAATTCGATGACATACTTTTCGGCGGTTGTGCATTTTGGCTGCCAGAACTTGAGTAACAGCTGGAAAAAGTCACTCAATTTGGAGTGCATTTTGCGGGGGGAAAAGTTGTCTGCCTCCGCATGCTTTTTGGTTTCTGAATTAGCAAGTAAATTCTCTCACTTATAAATGATTTTTATTTTGTTTTCCCTGGTAAACAACACTTTAGAGTCCAAGTGTTAATAAATCTGTTCCTGACTCACAGGCGACATCTTCACGTTAAAGTGATTTTTGCTTGTTTGAGTAACTTTCCAGGTATTTTCTAGTAAGAAGAATTTTTTATTAATCAAATTTATTTATAAAAATATACTACATTCAATTTTTGACCAAGTAAATAAGCTCACAAGTTCATAAAAATATATATTTATAGCAAAAGGATTAACCTAAAGACGTGAATAAAAAGCAACAAATTATTTTGGTTTTTTATTGACAGATTTTCATTCCAAAAAAATATTCAGAAAACACAGCTAACTCATAAAAAAAACATTTCTAACCAGAGCTAATTTTTACAAGTATTTAATAAGAACATAAAAGTTATTATATAACATTTTCTAGTCACAAGTAATTCCTTTCCAATCACTTATCAAATAAAAAAGTTATACCATAATTTAATGTTCGAATCTAACAAATACTGACTATTGACATGATAATCTATCTATCTACCTAAAAAAAATTATTAAACACAAATATTTTGTGTACCCCACAAATGTAAACTGCATGCATATGAAAAGCCCCATTAAATGATCAACTTAGACCGCAGTCCAAAACAACACTTCAAAATACACAAGCTCACTCTGTGTTAGAACCGGTTTTCTAACCCCAACAAAAAGACAACAAAATATATAAAAACCGATAACCCAAGTTAGCATCTACATCGAGCCGAAATTTCCACTCAAATCTATAAGACAGACAGCGCATTTTGAGTCTTAATTTTTTGAGTTGCTCACGTTTTTCGGAAATAGAGACGGTGCCTCGGCTGTTGCCACAACTCGCAGCGCTCGACGCATTCAGACGTGCAGCAGACTTCGTTGACGGCGGTTCATATTCGTGCCTAAAGCTTAAACAATCTTTAAAATTCAAAAAGTTAATCTCTGACAAACAAATCGAAATCAAAATGGTGTCCGCTCTGAAATGCAGTTTGGCCGTGGCGGTTATGATCAGTCTGGCCTGTTCGGGTGCGTTGCATTAGAAAGTGTTGTCGAATGGCAAATGGAAAGGGTGTACTTCAAGGAGTTCCAGGAGAGAGACATTGAAGATCAATAACTTAATTTTTCTCTAAGTGATAACCTGTTTTAAAAAAAAAAGATATTGTATTAAAACAATTAAGAAACGTTGTGTTTTAATGTTATAACTATTTTTATAATGCATTAAGATATGCATTTGACGAACTCTATAAAGTAAACCTTCACATATATTTTGAAAATCGAACGCTATACTTGAAAATAATAGTGCCTTCGTAAATACAAGTTGATCCTTCTATCAGTGTGCACTTTTTTTGATATAAAATATTTAGGTGTTTGGG
>VNJV01020661.1:15319-27735 GCA_008042635.1 Drosophila nikananu | reverse complement strand
CAAATATTGTAAAATTGGCTTAGTTATATTTTTTCATCAAAATTTTCTGATCGGTCCTATGACAGCTATATGATATAGTCGGCCGATCCGGCTCGTTCCGACATATATAGCAGTGAGAGCATATAGGAGCATAACTGCAAAGTTTCATCCAGATAGCTTTAAAACTGAGGGACTAGTTTGCGTAGAAACGGACAGACGGACAGACGGACATGGCTAGATCGACTCGGCTGTTCATGCTGATCAAGAATATATATACTTTATAGGGTAGGAGATGTCTCCTTCACTGCGTTGCAAACTTCTGACTAAAATTATAATACCCTGCCAGGGTATAAAAAGAGCATTTAGAAGCATCTTTTAAGCTGGGAAAACTATTAGAAAAGATGGAGAAAATTTAATAAGATAGCAAATAATAAAGCCAACATTCAGTGAATATTTTTAATCACAAAAAGATCAATTAGAAGCGTCTTTTGAGCTGGGAAAATTATAGATATTATTGCCTTCATTTCCATAATTAATTGCAAAATCTAAGCATAGGAAACACTAAATAAAATTCTTAATGTTGAAGGTAAGTATAGAAAAATTAGAATTCATTGTCATAAATTAGTATTTCCTCTGGTAAGCAATTTCGACTGTTAATAGCTCTTTGGACTCTGTTTTATGGAGATTCACGATAATCCTGTTAACCAACCAAAACTCCCCAAGTTGTGCCTTGAACGGGCTGATCCCCCTCTTTCCCTCTCCTGTTACTAGTGCATATTTATGGGCCGCAGTCGCCATAAAATTTATGTCTTAGAAGTGCAAAATATATAACACAAAACACGAGGCTTAAAAAATGAACCGCCCCACATAGCGTTTGGGGGGAGATTGAGGGTCATGAATGAATGGAGGAGCGCATTTAGCCGAACGACGACGACAAATGGCCACGTTTAACCCAAGGAAATTAAGACTTCCTTAGGGGCCGAAGCACACACCTTCGCACACACGAAAATTCATACGTTTTCGAGCGGTTTTTCCAATATACTTTACTTACTTTGATCATAGCCGCCGCCAGAACACACACGCCGGAAGATGGACAAGTAATTTTTCTCAAGTAATTGATACTCTGCCGCGTTGCAGCATCTCCGCATCGCAGCTCCTCCTCTGTATCCCACAACCAAGTGGGATGCTGCCCTAGCTGTCCGGACAGCTGCCGTCGGATTGTGCCAGTGACTTTTCCGTCTCCAGTCCGTGTTACCGCCTGACAGTCTGCTGTTGCATATTAATGACTTTCTTTAATGTCTTTTCCTCATTTATTTTACACGCGGACACATTTCACACACTGAGTGCCGCGAGCGGGGAGCTTGGACTGCTCCATTAAGGTGGAAGTTCTATTTATTTTTTGGGTTTTAAAGTGTTATGTTAAGAATTCCGATTAAAATATATTTTACAATAAATTTTAAGACCAAATTTTAGAGTAATCTAAAAGAAATATCCCTTACATATACTTTTTCCTTTAAAAAATAAGCATTAGTTTAAAAATAAACTCTTTTTTAGTCTCTGTTTTATTTTATTATATAGAAGGAGTATCCAATAATCGTCTGGGATATCCCCCCTCCTTGCTTATTTTTAAGCAGTGCCATGCCGGCGATTCGCCGTTTGGCTTTTGGAAATGCCCTCCAAGGGGCCACCCAGATCCCACCCAGAAACCGGCTAAGAGCCCATCAGCCCACCACTTGCACTTAAAGCCATCGCTGGTGCCACCGCACCACGGTTACAGCAAATTGAGTTAGTATAATTAAATATGACATTGGCAAGCGTATATCCGGCAGAGTGTGGGCTGTCGCTTGACAATTGAAATTAAGTGTTGATGCTCTGTGTATTCTGCTGCCGGAGCAGGCAGGAGAAGGCATCCAGCCATCATCCGGGTGCAGCCAGGCGACGGATATCATATGCATATCATGTCAGGCTAGGTGTAATGAGCGGGCGGAGCAGCCAACCAAGCAGATGCAGTGCGGCATAAACGCCTCACAGCCGCCGCCACGCACAGCGCGCAATTTTCAATTAATGCATCCACAGATCCCTAGAGAGATCCCCGTCCCTAATGTATCGCATTCCCGGCTCCCAAATTCATGCATTATGCTGCGTAACTAAATCAAAATTCAGAGGCAACTGCAACTGCAACTGCAACTGGCAAATGCATCTGAAGCAGGCAATGCTCATGAAATTTGCGTGCAATTTCTGTCCGTGTGTGGTATTTATGCAGAGTCGAGTAGGGGAACTCAATGCCAAGGGTCTACAAAAAAATATCACATGCTTTTTATTAAGAATACAAAATATCAAAAGGTTTTTTAAGAGAGTTTGAACTATAAAATTATACTTGTAATATACTGTCTTATCTCAGTTAAGCTTCAATATCTAACAACATTTTTCCATATATTCCAAAAAGCCTTCAGCAATTCCTTCAACACCCCTTTGGACATTCATTCGATTTGAGGGGCATATCTACACCCTAGCCCACAAATTCTAGTGCTCTTTACATCACCAGTGGAGACACTGCCCCATCCATACGCCCCGTTGCACCCGGAGAAGTGCCGCGGGAGTGTCAACGCGCCAGCAGCCGCCTGCAGCCAGCAGATTGCATTGCAGAATGGAGAACTCCGAATCGAGAATCGCGAACCGAGAACCGAGAACCTAGAACCCCAGAGTCAACCAGGAGAGGACCAGAGACCATGGTGATGGTGATGGTGATGATGATGATGATGACGACGACGTTGCCAGTGGCGGCTGCGAAAAGTTTTGCTAGCCGGGCGACAGCTGTGAAATATGCCGTCAGGCATTTGAATTTCGCATAATGCACGCCTGCCTGCCAAGTGGCCACTGTACAGTGGTTAAAACTTAAGGGAAATCAAGGTTTTTACTAGGAAGTTTTCTTTTATATAAGAAAAGTATTTGTTGTAAGAAAATCTGCTTCAAAGTGGCTACGAAACACAGGAGAACATAAAGGTTTTTTGTAGTTTTTAAATTTTTAATCTTAAAGAAAAATTAGCTTGTTAAAATTAATCAAAAATATACTAACTATCTAATTATATTTTATTTTTCAGAAAAATACTTTATTTTATAATATTCCTGTTCTAAAAGAACCCCCAAGGTAACAGAGATTAAACCTTAAATAAATTCCTTTAACATGCACACACTTCTCAAAGCCTTTTCTTTGAAACTAAGTTCATCTTAGTAAATATTTCTTGTTAATATTGTAGATTTATAATATTTTATCAAATTTATGGAAGTTCATGAAGGAATTTCCACCTGAAACAAACTAAATCCCCTTCAATTGCACTGTGCAATGTCATTCTGGCGAGCAACTTTGGCTGATTTGTATGCAATCATATTTTCGGGCACCGTGGAACAGTTGTCTGGGGGTCGATCCCGCAGCTCCATGCGCCGCTCCGCCCTGCGCTCGACTTGATGATACTGTTGGATTACATTTAGGATTGTTTATGTTGTCATCTCCTCCGCAATTGTTGCCCGGGCCCCGGCGAGCAGGCGACCGACAATTGTGCATGATATACGATGGCGACAACAGCAATGATGACGCCGAAATGGAGTGTGAGGGGTTGTGGGTTTGGAGGCTGCAGATGAAACTCCGTCTGCGTATAATCACGATGATGATGAGGATTCTGAAGGGGTCTGTGTGCTGGTTTGGTGATTACGATGCTGCTGCTGCTGCTTTGGCGACATGAATGGCGCGCACAACAACGCCGTTTAGGCTGCCGCAGTTACCCGCCGCCGGCCCACGTGAAGGGGCCGCTGCCATATCGCAGTACAAGGAAGCGAATGCATTTGGAAAATAGACCAATTTGCTGCCGCTGAAGCCGGAGCTGCCTACTGTGCAGCGCTACCACCCGATCAGCGGCTCCACTTCACGTGGGCGCATGTTGCAAGTTGCAAAGTTGCCAGTTGAAGTTGCAGTCTGAAATCTGCAGTTTGTAGTCAGCAGTTTGCAGTTGCAATTGTTGATCATCAGTTGCCGGCAATTGTTATTCATAAATGCGAATTCAATTTGAAAATTGCCTTAATTTTACTAGGCTGTCGTCACCTCGAAATAGCTGCAGTTTGTCGTCTGCTCAAGTAAAAAAAATTAACATTTTCAACAAGTTTTTCGCTCTCCATAAAATCAAGGAAGGAAAATCATGTTTAAAGACATTTTTTTGGTGTCATTTTTGTTTTTAAACATAATTTTTATAGCCTTAGTTATTTTCAGAAATATAAGTACAAAATATTTAGAAGTGAGGATGTTCAGCATATAAATTCCCCCCGATTTTTTAAGGAATAGTATTTTTTAGATTTAAAACAAACCATTGTCGGTTGTATATATTTATTAAAAAAAGAAACTGTAGCCTTAAACTGCATGTATTTAATAAAAAACATTATAAAATCTTCATGTATTTCACCTAATTTCATTTATTCAAATTTAATACCTCAGTTGAGTTTAATTTTATGAAAAACTGTTGAAGCTGAATGTCCAGAGGCGCTTTTTTTCCGCTGCAGCAACCTTTTACCATCGCCATCTGCATTCTACGTATCTGAGCACTCACAGCTGAGCGCATTTAAAAAATCTGCATAAAGCGGGAACAGGAACCCGAAAGGGGTTTTTGAGTTCTTTTTTGGGACTGGGGGACTGGCCCTTGGATGGAACCTTCTACCAAAGAACAGACAAAACAAAATCATTTTTCAATTTCACGCTTCAAATAATTTACTAATTAGATTTGCATATAATTTTTTGGCAACCCGCATGTCCTTTTATATTATTTTTTCCCCCTTGCAGGCACACTCGCTGCTGACTTGGCTGGAAACTCAAATCCGGGTCCAGAAATAAAAGTCCGGCGAAAGTTTTGTTTGCTAAATAGTTGGTTACAAATTCTGTAAACTCCTGGCTTTTTATTGCATTCAAACTAATTATTCCAGCACACAAATACACACTCTCGGAAAAGGCCTCACAGCAGGAGTTCAATTCCAGCAATTTAGCAGAGATCATCATAATTTGCATTTCGATTTGGCCAAAACGGTAAAGTGAAGCGATAACAATTTAACCAGGGTTGGCCAAAAGTTTAAAGAGGTTTTTGTTTTTAACTCAATTTGCCAAATTGCAAGATTTATAAACTAATTATAAAGGCTTTGCCGGTGGAAATCTGTTGTATAAAATATATAAAATGCGATAAACTGCTGAATAATAATTTTGTAGGAATAAATTATGATTTTGAATTAAATTTTCCTACCTAAAAAATTATCTAAAACTCTTCTTTGATTTTTTAATATATATTAGCATTCAAACTTGCTTAACTTCCAAGGAAACATTTTTTTTTTAAGTTGAAATGAAATTAATAAAATATTTATTTATAATATATGAAGGTCCCTGTGCTTTCCAAATTTCAAAAGTACCTTTATTTACTTAGAATTTTAATTGCAAAAGATTTCCTTAAAATTCTCAGTTGATGACTCAATCTTAAGCCAAGTTCCAATCGATCGAATCACTGCTTTGATCCTTTGCCTACTCCAGCCCTGGCTTTGCAAACTGGCTAACAACTTTGAGCCAATTTAATCAAAGCCACATGACAGACGACCCAATGAGTTGCAATGAAAGAAAGGCAGAAATAAACTAAAGAAAAAAAATCAAATCAAAAGAAATCAAAAGAAACAACCAACAGCCAAGTCATTTGGCTCTCTGGCAATGCATTCTGCATTTGCATTTTGAGAATCTTGACAAGGCTCCTGCTCCATTTGGCAAGACAATGATGCGGCCCGAGTCTGGGATCGGGACAGGAGACTCCAAATGGAGCTGGAGTTGGGGCTGGAAATTCATTTGGGGGCTTTTGTCTAAGCGATCGATCTTTCAATCAATGACCGAGAGCGTGCAGATGCTGACTCAGAGCAATGCAAATCGTTGTGCAGTCTCTTAGCATCAAAATGCAATCAAAATTAAGGAAAAACCAACTCTGAGAGAGTCCCCCTGATGAATCATGGGGGTCCTGTGTGTGTGTGTGGGGGTTCCGTGTCATTCGACTTTAATTAATATGACAGTCGTCGGGGATCATGCATCACGCCAAATGCAAATCCGAAAAAAACAGAGTTGAAAAGCGAGCAAACTTTGACTCTATTAAGGAGCCGACTGCATTGCTAATTTGGTGTGCAGCCGATCCCGATTTCCGTTCCTGAAAGAAATGTCACCATTAGGCCGCTCAACGGAGCTGACATTTAAGCAATTCCAAACGTTTTGCTAACAAATTTTACGGCAGCAGCAGCAGCAGCAGCAACTGCTGGAGGAAATCACAAAAATCAGCATTGACCCCTTGACATATGGCTCTTGCACCGCGAAGAGCCGGAGTGGCTCTCTGTGTGACTTCTTAACTTGGTCCACAGTGCTACAGTTGGCTTTGTTGGGCCTGGGGTTTGCCGTTGCAGTTGCATGTTCCTCTGGCTGTTGTTGTCGTCGTCGTCGTGCCCTGGCACTCATATAGGGACAGCCGAGAGCTGGCTGGGTTACAGTGTAAAAAATACCTCAATTTATTACATTTTCAAGCAATTTCCTAGCTCAAAGATGAGCTCGATCTCGCCATTTAATAGTAGCTTGTCTCAAACTTATCTTAAGATCTTAAAATTAATATATTTTATAGTTTTACTCCCATTTTCTCTCTCTGCAGCATACAAAAGCGAGACATTTTACAAATGTTTTCAATTGAATTGCTCTGATTTTGGCCAAGACTCCCCCCGTCTTGGCTCAACGACCGTTAGAGCCAACGCCAACGGCTGCAGCGGCAGCCGAAAATGTCGTGATGATGGCAAATTGTAAATAGCTTAAATGGTCTAAATGGTTTAAATGATTTCAATAGCTCTCTGCCTCCGACTCGGATTGCCAACGGTGGTGCTCTGGCGGTGGCTCCTCCTCCGCATCCTCCTCTTTCTCCTCTTCCTGCTGCAATTCAGAGACAGAGAGAAAATCAGAAACACAGACGCCAACGAGGACGACTGTTAGCCAGTCCCGGCTATGTGCTAGCTTCTCCGTTTTGGCCCGTTTTCAATGGTAACAGTTATCACACAAACTAATGACATGAAATTAGGTATTGCCTGCCGACGACTGTGACTCCAGCTCCACAGCTTCCTTCCCACTTCCACTCCGAATCCGATTCCGAAATCCAAATCCCACTTTGGCTGTGACTCTGTCTTTTGTGACTTTGCTGACTGTGCCAGTTGCAAAAACAAAGCAGGGGGAAATCGGGCCAACAAAAGCAGCAAAATAGCAAAATTAACCGCTTTGCTGTTACCTTTTGAATTTAAAGTTGAATGCTAAGAAATACACTTTAAGGAAAACAAAGGATGGCTGGTAGTAGTACCCAATACTTGATAATTAGCTAATTTGATCAACAAAAATCTTACAACTAAGAAAGTTATTTAAAAGTGTAGAAAATGATCTTAGGTAAGTCATTAAATTAATTAATTCTTATAAAGAATAAAGCCTTTAAAGAATTTTAAAATGAATAAAAGTGTATATATATCAACCATTTGCAAACTTCTAACATAAAACATCAAAGGTAACAAGGTAAATAATTTTTTTCCAATTGAATTGAATTGAAGCAATAAATGTTTAGTTAATCCTAGAAAATATATGACAGATTTTTTATTAATAATTAATTTCTCAGACTGCACCACCTACCTCGCTGGAAACCGTTATTACTTGAACCACAAAAGTTAACCCAAAGTTCGCTACCAACGAAAAAAAAAAGAATTAAGCAGAAACCCGAATTTGTGTCACCAAATATTGTTGCGCATTATTATGACCATTTAAAATCTCATTTCTTTGTATTGATTTGTGCTACCAAAGTTGATCGGAAGACAATGGCTTTGCCTCTGAGGACCACCGACCGGCGGCGAGCAAGTTCATGATCTTGGACAATCAAATAAAACAATAAAATCGCGTTGCCATTGTTCACAGATTTCCTGGTGAAATTTATCCTCTAGGAGACGGAGGAGGGTTATAACTCCACAAATTTTCCCAACAAACGGCGGCATTCAAATTTGGGTCGTTTCTGAGGCATTGAATTATGGTAGCTCATTAGGCGGGCGCCTTGTCATCGGCGGGGAAAACATGCCCTTTTACTTCAATCACGCCACACAGATCCCGAAATCCGGGAAAACCGAAACACTAAACATCCTACTACCATTGCAATGGCCATAAAAGGCCAGAACCAGCCTGGGCTGGAGGATAGAGAACGGATCTCCGTCTGTTGGCAAAGCTAGAAATAATTTAGATCACGAGTTTGTTGTCGTATGCAAATTAATCAAATGTCATCAGGTAATTCAATAATGTCAGGGCAGGCCAACGAAATCGATTACTTATCGCCCGGTTTAGTCAGTCGAAACATTTTGAACTTTGGGTATTAATTACCGACCCCAAAACCATCTTGATTTCCTCATTTTCCCCATAAAAAAATATAATATCAATATGCAGAGAGAGAAAGATAGCCCCGAGATGCAGTTAACTGGGGAATACCCCTCGCCCGGGGTGGTCGTCGCCTGTCCAGGAATCGGAGTCGCAGTCGGAACAGAATGGTATGCCCATGTCTGGTTGGGGTAATCCAAGACGGCATTTAACCAATTTAATATTATTATCTATGATCTGGTGGTGCAGCAACACACAGACATCTCCTGGCCTGTAATCAGAGAACATTGGAACATGGGCACCGAGCACGGTTCGCCTGGAGTTGGGGTTGGAATCGGGGAACCAGTCGCTGCCGCTGCCCCGTTGACAAACGAAAATGAGTGAAATATTTTTCCAGCTCTTTCTAATTGGCGCTTGTAGCCGGGCTTGTCCGAAGCGATCGGACCAGGCTGAAATCTGAAATCTACAGCGAGCTCTTATCTTACCAGAAATAAGCAGCAGTCGCGGGGCATTCCATGGCTGTCAGTCTTCAAGGATTGCCAGAACCCAGAACAAACAGAACGGCGACATTGATGCATGTTTATGTGACCGCAAATTGATTATCCAACTTGCAGCTCCCAAGCTCTAAAAGTTCCGACTGCCAACTCCCAGCTTGACAGCTTCCAGCCACAATTAACAGAGAGCTAGTGTTGGGAAAAGTGTGGCCCAAGGCTAAAGTGGATTTGTTATCGATAAAAATCGAAACTATCGGATGGTTAACATATACCTTAACTCATAGATATTTTACAAAATATTTAAATAAGTTATGTTATCTGAAATTAATAAATAAAATAAAAAATCTGCACAATCGAATTAAACTTTTAAAATGTGATTACAACAATCGATAATTTCGATTGTCTTGAAAATATTATTGAATTTAGATCAAAATAGATTTCGACCATATTTTTTAAAAATATTTCATTAAGGTCCTTCCTTTAAATGTAATCCCAGACACAACCCCCAAAAGCCAAACAATATTATCACAATAATCGATAATATCGATTGCCCTGGCACCACTATTAAATTTAAAACAAAATATATTTTACAAATACTTTTAAAAATATGTCATTAAGTTTCTCGTTTTTTAATATTTCCACAATCCCAAACTCAACCCCTAAAAAAAAAAAATTATGATTCCACCAATCGATAATATCGATTGCCCTGCCAACACTATCGAATTTAGAACGAAATAGATTTCATAACTGCAATCTTGGGCCTGCTTCCCCGCTGCTGCTCATAAATACAATTGTTGGCATTTTGATTAGAGACTAGTATGTAGTACAGTTTGGCTTTAATTAATTACTGTGCTGCGGCTTATCTTCACATCAGAGCTCACCTTTGTTCTTCCGGTTAATTGATTTCTGGCCGCCCGCCGAGGCCGTGTTGTCGGTGGTTATCGTTCGCATTAAATCACATTTTTGTCGTAACTTTCAACAATTGCATTGCAATTGCCATTGTATTATATTGGATTGCGGTTTCCGAACCGATCTGAAACTTTAATTGATTTTTAAAGCCAACCTTGTGTGTGTGTGTGGGAGGGTTTGAGTTTGAATTAGCCGTTTCGTATAAATTCCATGTGAATATTTGTTATTGTGGCTGCCACTCTGAATAATTCATTATAAATGGTTGATTTGGGTAATTTATAGAATTTCGTGTCAGTGTTTTTTTTTTTGGTTTAGGCTTTCAGATAAAAACAATGGAAATGTTGAAAAGGAATTTCACAAAACAAATTAGTTGTTTTCTCCATTTCTGCTGACTTTTTATTGGCAGTTGTACAGGTAAAGAAATATGTGAGGGAAAGAATAATAAATAGTTTGTTTGATTTGGATTTTAGAAAATGTATATTTATCAGCTGGTTTTTTATGGCAAAGTATAGGTAACAAAACTCTAAAGTATATTTCTACTATGATTAAAAAGTTTAACAAGTCTTATATTTATTATTCTTATTTTGATGCCTTTTCTTCATGTGTAAGAAAATTCACTTGAAAATTAAAATAAATATGTGAAGCCTTCGACAATCAACAATGAAATATTTTTGGTCAGAAAAAGCAAAACTATCTTGAGGTATTTAAACATTTAAGGTCAAGAAGCCAACAAATCTAAATTGAAATGTGCCAAAGGAAAACCACTTTCCACCGATAAATCAAAGTCTATTAAAGCCTATTTTTAGTTTGGGCAATTTTTAAAAACACGCGGCTTACTTTTCACATTTAATATTCAACTCAACTCGCAGACTTTTGGCCATCGTGGCACTTTTTACCAAATTAATTGGCCTGTTGTGTGTGTGGGCTGGTCAACCGTATTCAGGACAAAGCCCCGAAACCAATAGCAGGCCAACAAAACTTTTCTGGCCAGAAGCACACACTTTCACACACACGCAACTGCTCCACTTAATTTCCAAAACTGACCGCACACAATCACTTGGCAATCTCAGTCGTTCGTCCTGGCGAAATAAAAATCAGTTACGAATACACGGAATTTAAATTGAAGCTCAAATATTTGGACAGCCAGAGGATGAGGATGAGGAGGAGCACACTCTCTCTGGGACGAAAGTAAAGTTGGAATGGAAACCGAGTTGCATTCAATTAAAAGAATTTTCGATTATACAAAGTGCGTTTTGTCAGTCAAATGCAGGCGATCCACTGGTCACAGAGTGTCCAGTGTCCCCAGCTCGGATTGGGGGCGTTGATTCCTCCCCTTTACAAGGCAAAGGTAAATAAAAGTGGACATGTTAAACATTCTGTACATGACAACTACCAAAGTTACAAAGACAGCCGTTCGTTCCGTTCGGAACTCTTGTAGGCCTCTGCTCCTGGACTCAGGAATTGGACAATGGCTCCGGCTCCGAGTATAAGTGCTCGAATTCTAAAACAGTCAAGCGAAACCACAGAAAAATCAAACATGGAATAAGAAACCAAATTGCGGGGAAAAAAACGAGACTAAAACACAACAGCACATTGGGGTCAGCAAAATAGAAATCTTGAATCGGAGAATTCCTGTCATTTCAAAAATTGATTAGAAGCTTTAGCCACATTCCGCTGAGCTGCATCTCATGCGAAAATCAGTAGATGCTGGGAGGTGCACTTAACGAAATATTTATTATATTCTGGTAAGTAATTTAATATTATTTTTATTTGTTATATCCTGCTAATCTGCCCATTTTCAGCTCATACTTTGTTTATCTTTATTAGGCTATGTTTAGTATCCCTTCTTTTTTCCTGTGCCTTTCAAGACAGCAAAACAACAATGTCCATTGCCTTTAGACCTCAAGGATATGCGGGAATAGAGGAGCCTGGTTCCTGGTCTAGTGAAAAACCTTTAGTCACATCCAAGTCCTGGCATTGCATGTTGCCAGTTGCCGGTTTCCAGCTATCCAGCTATCAGTGTGCGGAGGGAACGTGTTGCGGACAGCTCTGGCTCAAGTTGCAAGGATATTCCTGTTTGTCGATGGCCAGGCGGCAGGTTTTCTGTTTGTCTCTGCCACAGCTTTGTTGCTCAGCGTATCCAGTGAAGGGACACGAAGCAGGAGCAGGAGCAGAAGCATTTGGCAGTTGGCAGTACTGACACAAGAACTGGGTCAATTCCTTTCGCCCGAGAGGCAAACGCAGGAAGCGGCTGAACACGTAGTGCCAACTATCCGAAAATGACGCCAAATTACCAATGCAAAGTATCCTGGTACCATTTACCCAGTGCAAATAATCCACAAAACACAGGAAAAAAAAGAAACAAAGTAACCAAGAAAATGAAAATTCAAACATTACCCCCGTGTTTCCTTCGACGTTTACCTGTTACCCCGGCTAAATTCGCCGGAATTAGGTTCTCGTTTCGATGAGGCTCCACTACTATATTCCCTTCGACTTCCCCCTTTTCTTGCTGGCTGTCTGGCAGCTGCTGGTTGCCACTTTTCAGGGTTTTGGCAAAGAGGAAAATTCCTTGACTCGTATTTGGCTCACATTGTCACACA
>VNJV01020661.1:0-15251 GCA_008042635.1 Drosophila nikananu | reverse complement strand
CTTTCCTATATAGCTATATGATATAGTCGTCCGATCCGGCTCGTTCCGACATATATAGCAGTGAGAGCATATAGGAGCATAACTGCAAAGTTTCATCCATATAGCTTTAAAACTGAGGGACTAGTTTGCGTAGAAACGGACAGACGGACAGACGGACATGGCTAGATCGACTCGGCTGTTCATGCTGATCAAGAATATATATACTTTATAGGGTCGGAGATGTCTCCTTCACTGCGTTGCAAACTTCTGACTAAAATTATAATACCCTGCCAGGGTATAAATATGTAAGTTTTAAAGTGTATATTATACAAGTAGTTCCTTGTTTTTGTGCCTATTAAATATGAAATATGTATATTTATTTGTAAATTAAATTGATAGTGTCTAGTTAAAGTTAAATGTACAAAATCAAGTCTATCTATCTGCAAATATTATGTAAATATATACTCTTCCTATAAAATTCTTTAATGCCCAAAAAACCTCCACCACTCTTTCGCCATTGTCGCTTAATCTAAATGCTCAAGAACTTTTGCGTATTTAACTGAATTGTTCATTTGTTTCTACACATTCTCAGTTTAATTAGACCAAATTAAAAGTGCACAAAGCGCAAAATGAGCGTCAGGCACACAGAGCCACACAAAAAGTTGGACCTATTGGGGGGAAAGGTACACAGGTAAAGGTAACCTCCGGAGCAAGCCCGCCAAATGACTTAATCGCATTTGCGCGACTTTGTTGCTCGTCTCCCTTCCCCCCACTCACCCACAGCTCTGGCCAACGTTTGCCATAAAAATGCAAATGAAAAGCGGTGGGGGAAAAGCCAGAGGGGGAAGTACCGCGACAGAGCAGAGGGAGAGAAGTGATGAAGTGCAAGAGTTACGCCATATCACGATGTTGTCTGTGTTTGGTTAATGCCACGGCTAATCCGCGTCCGTTACCTTAATCCCCTCTCTTCGAAACAATTTTGTTAACAAACGAACATCAAAGAAAATAAAATGTGCAATAAATTTAATTTCCACTGGCAGCGAAATAAAAATCACACTCCCCATGGATGAGCAGCGAGCGAGTGCGATTTCCTACCTCCGCAGACAGAGGAGTGTCTGCTGAAAGACTCGTAAGTAGAGCAGGGAACTGGAACTGGGACTGGGAAGAGCCCGACTTGGTCCGCTGTTATCGCCAGGTTTTATCGACAAACTTCAGAGTTGCCGAATAAAAAAAGGGAAAAATTGTCAGTGAAGGAAGTTCGTTCTCGCAGCTTAAGAGGGACTTGCAGCAGCGAGCTCAACACTTGATCAAAATGCCACAAAGCGATTTGCATATTTTAATTAAATTCGCGCTTTGCTCCCCCGGAATAAAAAACGAAATTAAAAAAGGAGGAAAGCGCAACACGGTCGCCAAAAGAGCGTTGCCATGAGGGGGTGCTTTGCCGCTGTTGCTGCTGTTGCTGCTGTCTTTGCTATTTTAAAAAATATGTAGAAAAAAGCGCGAGCCAGCGTGCAACACATGTGACCACAAGCGTATTAAATTTGGTGCTCTCCCCCCAAAAAAGCAAAGCGAAAATACACACACACACACGCAAATAAAAAAAAGGCACAAATAAAAGACATGGCCGAAACTTGGCTGAAATGGCTTAAAATAAAAGCGACCAGCGGGGCCAGAGGCAGCAGCAGCAGCCATGTGTGTGGCCAAAGGTAGCCAACTAACAGAGTCACAAAGTGACTGCCAGTGGGAAAGGTCAGTGCAGGGCACTGCGAGAAAAAAGCATCTAAAAATTAATCCTCTCCTAAAAATCGAAAGCAGAGAAATAAAACAATATTATAAAGTCATGGGATTAGAGTGAAAGGCATAGAAAAAAAAATAAAAATATATGTTTACTTTTACACAGTAAATTTGATTTTCGGGGAAATAATAAAAACTACATAAAAATGTTTTTTTTAACGAATTTTTAAAAAAATTTCAAATATTCCACGGAGATTATTAAGAGTTATATATTACGCATTATAATAAGAGTCTTTTAAAAATTTAAATAATATATCAAATATCTTAGAAAAAATATTACAAGTTATATATAATATTCAGCTAAATTGTACAATTATATAGGAATTTAAATAATTTAACAAAAGTGCCATTAAGAATACGAAAGTAATAAATATTACATAATTATATTTTATTATTAAATAATATATTATTTTATAATCCATTATAAACTTAAAGAAAAATTATTTAAGACTTATAATAATAGAAATTTAATTATTAAATCAAATATCCTGTGGGGAATATTAACCAAAAATTATAGTAATAATAATAAATCATTTTATTAAGCTTATCATTTATATTCTTTTAAAAAAGCTTTTAAATTTTATGAAAAACATTTGATTTTAATATATTTAAGCATCTTTCTTTGGCTGTTATCCCAAAACAAAAACTAAAATAACCTTTTCTAAATCATGCCAAAAAATTCTTTAATTTAAAAAGTATTTCCTTAATTTTTTCCTACATTTTCTATACCCTATAAATCCCTTTCTCCCTGTGTAAAACCCGGCAAACCCTATCGCTTGTACACAAACGCTGCTGTTGCCGCTGATGTTACTTACCGCAACTTGGCCGCTTGCCGCGTGTTGCAGCAGCAGAAGCAGCAGCACGGCAGCAGCAGCAGCAGCAGCAGCAACAAGGCCAAAGCGCAGTGCAGCATAAAGTGTTAAATTGGATTAATCCAGAAGATTTACGCTGCGGGTGCTATCAACATGGTAACGTAGCAACATGTAGCTGTTGCTGTTGTTGTTGCTGTTGCTGTTGCTTTTGCTGTTGCCACTGCCATCAGCCGGCAGGCAACACTTGAGCGGAGTCAGCAATTTTATTAAAACCGGACGCGTACTTCAACACCACCGGAAATGCAACAACAGCAGCGGCAACAACGGCAGCGGAAAGTGTGTCAATGTGTGTGTTGCTGCTGCTGCTGCGGCTGGACGTCAACGACCATGCAAATTTTAATACAAAATTGGGATTATCAACGTTGCCAACAATCCGGGTCCCAGGCAAAGTTGTTCTGAGCTAGTTGCCGCAACAGCAACAGGCAACAGCAACATAAACACAAGGCGCAATAACAAGAGGACGGACGGTAATAATGCCTTGACAGCAGCAGCATCAAGCTGCAACAACAGCAACAACAACAACAACAACGGCAACATCAGCAGCAGCATCAGCATCTCTGCAAGCGCGTTGATTATCCCAATCAGCAACACTTTACCAGCGTAAATCTATTTAATTTGCCAATGGCCGATGCAATCGCAGGACACAGAAAGAAAAGTTTAGTAAACACATGACAATATTTAAGTATTTTTGAAAATATTAAGAAATATATAAGAATGTATTATTGTTATTCTTATTTCTTTAATGGCAAATAAAATTACTTATTACAATGAATTAAAGCCAGAAAGACCTTTAGGTTATTTAAAAAATTGATTTATTTAATTTAATTTTTAATTTATAAATCTATGATTGACCTTTTCATAAAATGTAGCTTAGTATTTATTTTGAGTTAATAATAAATATTAGAATATACACTAAAATTATGGCCTTTTTACATAAAAAGTATTCAAAATTTTCCCTAAGAATGCACTTATAATTCTCAAGTAAGAATTCTGAGACAAGCTAGTATAAATAATCAACATATGATTCTCAAGAAATAAAATCTAAAACCTGAAATGATGTTCTTCAAACCATTTTTTCTCTCAATTTATACTACTAAAGAAATCTTGCTTATAAATATTTTCTTTCAGTGCCCTTCATTCCCTGGCGGCCTCTCGTAAACCACAAATCAGCTGTTTGGCCGTCGCTCTTGTTAAATGTAATTGAACCTGTTCTTAGAGTTTTGTTTTGTAATTTATTATTGGCGCATGAGTTGCAAGCCGAAAAGCGAGGAAAATAGCTCAAGTTGTTTGGAAGCTTATGGCTTCACGATCGTCATCAGTTCCCGCTGCTAATAATGATGATGCAGATGCTGGATGATGCAGATGATGATGATGATGATGATAATGATTGAGCGGCTTGGCATGCGAAGATCGCGCGCTCCTTTAGCACAAGATCGTGCCTGACGCGTAATTGATTATTACGAAGCGAACAGGCAACACCAGCAACATGCAACATGAGGCAGTAACAGGAAAAAAGCCAGCATAATGATGTATTAGTTAAACTTGGCCAACCAGTTCGCATTTCGGCCATGAAAAACGGTTTAGAATTAGAAGCCATGATTACATACCTCCTTTTTGCCGGGCTGCGTTGAAATTGAAAAGAAGTGGGCATTATTATGCTGGCCAGTTTGCCGTTGCTGTTGCCAAGGCTGGCAGTTGCTTCTCATGTTGCATGCTGCAGTTGTTGCAGTTGAAGTGAAATTTCAACAGCTTGAGGAATGTTTCAGGAAGTGTGGAATGTGAATTAAGGCTTTGCAAATGTATGTTTAAGGAGTTAAGGTAATAAACTAACGCTATTCATTTAAATTTTGGTAAATTCCCTATAAATCCCATACAAGAATTTTGTATCTTTTTAACCCCCTTCAATGCCACACCACTACCAAAACAGCACTGCCATAAACTCTTCGACAGTCTGCAGGCTCGTATCTAATGGCATTGGCCAAATTGACAGCACAAAAAGCGCTATGCAGGGCCGAAACAGCGCCGACAACGAGGGCCATAACTCATAAGCGCTGCTGCACATACTGGTAACGAAAAATACCAAGGGTCTACTATATGTATGTGCCGCCACTCGAAAAACTCCAATTTTAATTGCTCGACATTAAACGATCGACAACGACGACAACGACAGCGGCGGCTACGAGTTTGGAACTTTGGCTGGAGCTCTACAATCCGCAGTGCCATAAAATATGCGCACGTTTCGTTTGTTTGCCGTTGGTTTGCATATGTCCCCCCCATCCCAGAAATCCCAGAAAGCCCAGCAAGCCGGCAATATGCTTTTCGTATCGAAACTGAGACCAAGAGACCCCCAGACCCCAGACCCGAGACCGCGCCGGAGCAGACAGCATTTAGCGTACGATTTGGCGGCGCGAAAAAGATAAACTCATAAATTATGGCATTGAATGTCACTTCAGCCACCGAGCGCGAAACGCCGACAATAGCAACAGCGACAAAACCCCCGGCTCCCGGCTCTCTGAGTCCGAATCCGAGTCCGAGTTCGATTCCGTAGCCAGGATGTGGCTGCATCCGAGCAAAAGCACACCAGCAACACCGGCACACCGGCACCGGGCACTGGCGATAATGAAGCCCATTTTAAAGTCACTACCATTCAATGCGATTTGATTTACAATCCCATTTCGATTATAATCGATGATGATGTGTGTGCGCGCTTCGTCCGAGCCATGAACTTGCATATAAATACCAATCTGTGTCTTTGGCTTTCAGCCTCAGACAGTTGGAGGAGGTTCAAGGAGCTGATGGAGGGGAGCAGGGAGCTGGGAATGCTAAGCAGAGCAGATCGGGTCGGCGGTCTCTAGCGGTTTTCCAAGGAAATCGAAAAGCTGCTGCAGATCCGGAGTTCAAGCCAGTCTGCCCACAGGTCCCAAGCCGCAGACGCTGCACAGTGGAAGGAATTATATTTATATGCAAATATAAATTAAGAAATATAATAAGAAAAATTATAATGCACAGTTTAAAACTGTAGTAAAATTTTAAGAGAGCTACGTTTGTCGTAAAACTGTCTTTCATATTTTAAAATATAATGGACATAAAATCTATGAATTACTGCAATTTAAGAAATTTAAAAGGTTAATTTTAAGGCAACAAAATGAAGTAATACTTAAGTTTTATAAGGACTTACTTAGTTATCTTTATAAAGAATATAATTACTTATAGTTTAGGTTGTATTAGCTTTGGTATTTGGCTCGTAAGTATTATAAATATTATATAAACTATTCTTTAGAAATTTCTTTTGCCGGAAACTGTATAGTATATATTTCTAATATTTGTTACTAACTTCAACCCATTAGAAAACTCCTTGAGCCCACTGTTTCAATGACGTCTGGCCGTCTTTCCAGTCCTTGTTTACCTGTTGGCGCAATTGAACTTGAATTGAATACGTTTTGGCTTCGACTTTGGCGTTTTAGTTTAGTTAGCCCCGCCGCCAACTTGTCAGACAAACGAATGCGAAGCTAACGAAGCCACCATCACCGTCGATTTCCCACCCGGGTCACCCCTTGGATTCCATCCTCCATTCCATGCCCGATCTTTGTCACATCCGCCATCCGCCACGATGGTGGCAATTGTTTTGATGACCGCTGATAACTGCAGCCGCAGGGGGGCGGCGATCCCAGTCCCAATCCCTATCCCAGTTTTACCGAAAACAAAGCCCGACAAAACGGAGTTCAATACAATGGAGACGACTTATATTTGGTCACCCGTCTGGCCACAGTTCTTTATGGCCCTTTAATTGAAGCTGAAACCATTAACATTGGCCCCGGCTGCTCCAGCCCACGCGCTGCTGCTTAAATTTATTACAACTTAATTGTGAACGTTAACGTTGTTGTCTCTGCTGTGTTGAGCTTACGAATATGTCTTAATTTTTTTTTTTGGCGCAACGCCCACTTAATAAACGCACACCATGTGCGTAGTGAACAAGTCCTCCTCAGCCGGACGTGACTTAATTTGTATTTAAAAGAATATTGAACAGAAGACTTCAATATAATGGGATACAAAATTCTTTTTTTCGGATTCAATGAACAATGCTGGGTTGTGATAAAAAAACTATTGAAAGTGTTAGCGATTTTTGAGCCATTTCTTTTTTCAAACAAATTAATGGGGTTACATTGTCAAAATTGTCAAAAATTTGCCAAAAATAAGAAATAAGAGTTTTGAATGCAGAAAAGTTCTCCATTAAAAACCAAGAAGAAAAAACCAAACCAGACTGAAATCGGTTGAGTTTTGGCAAAATTACGATCAGAAAACCACTGAAAAGTTTGAAATTTTTGATGCAAAAATGTACCCTTTTTTTATAAAAAATGAAAGGGGTTACATCGTCAAAATTGCCAAAAATTGACCAAAAATTAGAAATCGAGTTTTGAAGGCAGAAAAGTTCTCCATTAAAAACTAAGAAGAAAAAACGAAACCAGACTGAAATCGGTTGAGTTTAAGCAAAGTTACGATCAAAAAACCACAGAAAATGTTCGTAATTTTTGAGGCAAAAATTTACCCATTTTTTTCAATGAAATGAAAGGGGTTACATCGTCAAAATTGACAAAAATTTACAAAAAATTAGAAATCGAGTTTTAAAATCAGAAATGTTCTCCTTGAAAAACAAAGAAGAAAAAACCAAACCAGACTGAAATCGGTTGAGTATAAGCAAAGTTATGATCAAAAAAACACTGAAAAGTTTGCAATTTTTGATGCAAAAATTTACTAATTTTTTTCAAAATTGACCAAAAATTAGAAATCGAGTTTTGAATGCAGAAATGTTCTCCTTGAAAAACAAAGAAGAAAAAACCAAACCAGACTGAAATCGGTTGAGTTTAAGCAAAGTTACGATCAAAAAACCACAGAAAATGTTCATAATTTTTGAGGCAAAAATTTACCCATTTTTTTCAATGAAATGAAAGGGGTTACATCGTCAAAATTGACAAAAATTTACCAAAAATTAGAAATCGAGTTTTGAAAGCAGAAATGTTCTCCTTGAAAAACAAAGAAGAAAAAACCAAACCAGACTGAAATCGGTTGAGTTTAAGCAAAGTTACGATCAAAAAACCACAGAAAATGTTCATAATTTTTGAGGCAAAAATTTACCCATTTTTTTCAATGAAATGAAAGTCGTTGAATACAGAAATGTTCTCCTTGAAAAACCAAGATGAAAAAACCAAGACCAAGACCAAAAAACCACTCCGAAATCCGTTGGGTTTGAGCAAAGTTACGATCAAAAAACCACTGAAAAAGTTCTGACTAAAATTATAATACCCTTTAAGGGTATAAAAATGCCAGGATTCCCGACCCGGCAGAAAGGGTTAAGGTCTACCATTAAGTTGAAACTACTCGCCTTATTTCCCTAAAGATTTTCCATATGCAAATTTAGGTCTAATTCATTCGTTATAAATTTAAACTCCCTTCGCCCACGCATTTTCCGGCTGGCTGGAAAACCATCGCTGGTGGCCAAAAGCATCCCTAGACGGCTTTGCGAGATCCGGATATCTGTTTCCCAGGCAATTAGCTCAAATGCGCTGTGTGACTGCAATAGAGTTCGCCCACTTAGCAGCAGGCCTGCCAGCGAAAATGGCCTAAAATATGGCAGCCAACTATTGGCCATAATTTCATGAGAAATTTCAGGGGGCCAAGCGGGGAGGGATGTGGAGGAGAAGAGCCACAAGATTCGGAGGAGAGAGAAACCTGCTCTGATGGCGGCATGGACTACAGTCTCTGGGCAAAGTGCAGTGATAAATCAGATTGTCACTTTTGTATATTTGCGCCAACTGACGACGACTTCTCCTGCTCCCTTGCAGTCCTCCAGGCAGGCTTTTTGGATGCGTTCATTAAATGTACAGGAACGCAATATAAGGACACATAATAATAAATAAATATAAAGTATACTCTACTGCATTTATTTTAATTAAAATACAAGCCATCTTTAACTCAGTCCATATGCAGGAATATTTTTAAAATTAATTGAAATGATAACCACAGAAATATTTTTCACTGAACTTCCTACACAAAAAATTTATAAATGTGGTATTTATATTCTAGCTAAATAAATGTTGTATATATTTTATTATTAATTAAAATTGCTCCTCATTAATTCTGCGGTATTTGTATGACTTATACTGTACTTAATGGCCTGCATCGCATGCAAGCGGCTGCATTAAAAATCGTTCGCCAATAAGGAAAACACGGGCAACGCGAGAACGGGAATGCATTTCACTTTGCCAACGGACCACGTTCCATAATTATTATTATTTTGATTATTGCACCTGAAAGATGACATTATTAACAACACTAATGTGGCGAAACCGAGCACGAGGAACATATAAAAAATATTGCACATCACCGAGAGAAATTAAAGTACAACAAAAAAATGTAATGTTTCTCTTTTGTGGTCAACAGCATTTTAGAAATTATATACAGTAATTGGTCACTTAATTAAATGATTTTATATTGTTCCCGAAAGCGATTTTAAATTCAAATAATTAAATGAAACTAATTGAAATGTGAACAATGCTTTAAGCCTGACACAAAAAACACGTTAATATGTGTTTATTGTTGGCTATTTTTATTGTTTAGTAAGCAGAAAAACTTGAATAGGAAAAGTGCAGTGAAATTGATTTAAATAATATATAGAGTGAGCATTTAATATAAGGATTATTAATAGTTTTTAAGGTGGATTATTAAAATTTTAAAATACATATTCAAAGCTATTGAAGTTGAGTGAACATTCCTAAGGAAATGTAGAGTATTTGTAAATTGTATCTTAGTTTTTATACTAAGTAATGTATTTATTATTTAATTACTTATAAGTTTATTGGTGTATTAGTGGTATAAGTTTTTTAGTAGTACATCCAAAATTTATTAAAGCTGCATAAGTCTGTAGTGTAAATTTCCTGTCCAGCTCCCAGCTCTACTCGTTGAGTAGCTTCTCCCGCTGACTGACCTCCTCCTCGTCCAGCTGCCCGGGCGAGTCAATTTGTCCCAGATACTCGGCCGGCATGGAGCTGTCTATGCAGGTGGCCTCCCACCAGCTGGCACTCTTCAGCTCCTCCATGAACTTGCGGTGCTTGTCCGCCCGGTACGGTTCCAAGACAATATAGTGCGGATCATCAGTCTCCGGTCGATCGTACATGTGGCTCCGCGAGAAAATCGCCTGTTCCTGAGCCTGCTTCAAGTACTCCAGTCGGTTGTTGGTTAGCATATCCAGTGCCTCCATATTGAGGACCACCTCCAACTGGGGACCTTCAATTAGAATGTCCTCGGGATCGGCAAAGATGGCCTGAATGTACCGTAGCAAATGCCAAATGTGATGCTGATCCTTCAACCACTTCTTGAAGGCGGGCGTCAAATCCAGGACCTTGGACTGCAGACAAATGTGCGGATGAAGGATGGGCATGGAAAAGACCACTGTGGGCAGAGCGGTGTCATCCGGAAAGTTTTCGGGCAGCAGAATGGAGAAGCGGAACACGCCGCCCGCATAGATGCCACTGTGGACGAAGACCACGCCGAACCAGCGGAGACCACTGTTGAAGCTGGGTATGGCATAGATGTTCTTCAGCTGCTCCTGCGCCAGATGGTATTCGGCCAGGATGTGGTAGCCCTGGCTGATGAGGGCCATGCCCCGGGATTTTGCTAGGGTCAATTTCATGGCTATTGGGCTAGGGTCCAGCTGAGGTACTCCGCTTCAGGAAAATGATGATGATTAGTTTGGGTAGGACATGTGGAATCTGGGATGGAGAGTGGAGAGAAGTGTGTGAAATGAGTAGAGCTGGAGTGTGTGTGGTGTGGCCTGTAATGTTGATTGAAGTGAACAAACTACAGGCTTTGACAGGAAATTCTATTACTTCTATATTGTATTTTGTAAGGTGAGGACAGGGCTCTCTAGTAGGGTAACCGATATATGCTTGTGTTGGTGTTTCACTTGAGAGCGACTGAATCTTAGGGTAACAACGAGAGAGTGCTATTGGAGAGTGGCCATATCTTGTATAATTCTACCATGGTTTTTTGTATCCTTTTTTTAGCAAGACAAATATTTGTTATAAAAGAACTACAAGCAGTGTTACCTCAACAACATATTAACTATATAATCAGGCAACGGGAATGGTTCGCGGCTACAGCAAGAAACCTATGTATCTGTCCACTTGCAACTATGTACATGGATTCACCAGCAGTTGGGACTGGACTCTTGGGCATCTCTCTGAAACTGGTACTCAGCGGCATATTCCATCATGTCAAGTGTAATAATTTTTGCAAAACGCAGATACACGAAGCACGAAGCAGCCTTGGGGGAGCTGGGGATGGGACTTAGACCGCATATTGCATGTGTGAGTTTGGATTTTTGATTTATTGCCACCACGGTGTCCTGATGTACGGTTCTTTCACGCACTAGCAACATAATGTGGCATTATAATGTCGCATGTTCTGCCTCGAGTAAGCTGGTATGTGTGTGTTTGCGTCCGTGTGATTTGTTATGAATTTATTATGTGACGGAAGTGGCTTTGCCACACAACCGACCTGCAAACTGGTCAAACAGGCCAAAATGTGTGATGCCACATTGACGGTTGCAGCTGTTAATTGGCGGGGTTTAGCTTTTCCTGAAGGTAAGCATTCTCTGCCTTCATGACTGAATTTTAAGATCAAAAAGGGGGAAAAGGATAGGACAGAGAATTAACTCTTGATAGGCTTTTAAACGATTATAATTAATTTTGGCAGTATACTTTTTATTTAAAATAACAATATAGTTGAGCAATTTCTCTGTTGGCTTATTTTATTTCCTTTTTTAATTATTACTGTGACTACATTAAATTTCACAAGCCTAACCAAACCCCAAGGGTATTCCCTCTTCGAATTCGAACTCTTGGCTTTCCCCAAGAATCTTCCCAGTTATATCGGTTCTTCCCTTCATTTTATTTATATATTTCCTTTATTTTTTGGCAAACACATCGTAAACACACCCTGACAGAGACGGACAGACAATGACGCTTTCTTGATAAGTCCAGCCCCGAATGGGAAACGAAACGAATGCATATAAACGTGCAACAGATAAGGGAATTGCCAAAAAATAATGAACGGAACGGAAATACAATTTGGCGGTGGTGCCGGCACTCATTAAAAATTATACCGCGATATGACGCGATATGATACGTTATGATTTGCGACTCCGAGACTTTCTTTCTCCCTGACATGGGTGCAACACCCAGTTTGCGGTGGATCCATTTTCACCTACACCAGCGCGGGGCCCACAACCCATGTCAAAATGTTTGGACCCCAGGCAATTGCTAATATGGGGCCCCGATTTGCACCTGTGGGGGAATAACGCTGCCTGTCACCTGGCCAACATTCAATTTTTTGGATTTCATTCTACCTTGGTCTTGGGCTGGGGACTTGAACTCGAACTCGAACTTTTCTCACATGCGGGTGCAGGGAGAGAAATAGTCTACTAAATTGTATTATGTGTAGAGTATTTAATATGATACTTATAGAAATTTTACATTTTCTTATTGATATACTTAAAAAGGCAATTTTAAATGTTGAAATAAATATATAAATATTATTTTTATAGTCTTTATAAGTTTGAAAATATCATTAATGACTCCAGAAGTTTGTGTCTAAAAGGCATATACCTAAAAAAATGTTGCTCACATAAGAATCTCTAATTCTTGATTATTACTTAACTTAATAACATAACTTATAACTTCATAATTATTATTTTAAATATTTTCTCGCTCTGTTGCAATTTCTCTGGTCCTTAGCCCCGTCCTTCTTATCAGCTTTCTTTATTTATGCTGCGTTGCCTTTTGGGAGCGACCCAACAACCATCACACAACCCAAACCCATTCCCATTCCGATTTTGAGGGCCGGCATTTGTAATACGGTGGCATATAACACTTAAGTGCTTGTTGTTGCTTTATAAGATAAACTTTTGCGGGGCCCACATACATAAAGGAAAAAGCACTGGACAGAGGCACCTCTTCACAGGAACCGGGACCTTACTTCGGATAACGTGATGCCAATTTCATTTACTGGCACTTTCATTAACCAAACCGAAAACCCATCCCATGCCATTGCGGAAAAAAAAGCATCAAACTCGAATAAAATAAACGAATTGGCGTGTTTTTAAGTTCTTGCTGAAAGTTGCGGGTTGGCCACAAAATGTTTGCTCTGGCCATTTGTGGAGGGAGTGTGCTCGTGGACTTCGTGGAACTGAACTCCTCGACTCAAATGAAATGAGTTTATATACCAGATTCTGCGATTGCTATCAATCAGTTATTTACTACAGGGAAAGCTCAGGAGAGAACTCAACGGGGTTATGGCGGAAATAAACCCAGGGAAATGTACAGCATAGTTGATTTTGAAAAGGAAATTTCAACTTAAAATGCAAGTGGAGATCCCCAAAATCAAGCTCTGACATATTCCATGGTGTCGTCAATTGGAGAGTGTGCTTAGTGCTTAAATAATAAATAGCACAAGAGATATTAATTTGTATAGAACAAAATTCAACTCGAAGAAAATTAAGCTAGTGGCTGAGAAACCAAAAATGAAGCTGAGAAACATTTCGCTTACACATTCCTTTTAATACAAGCTGTCTTAATGTTTAGACTCTTATTATAGTTTCGGGGAAACTCCCCCTCAAATGACTTATGAATTATGAATTTAGAACTAAGCTTTATTGCAGTGGCATACTTTCGGGCAGTGTCATAAATAGTCTCGTGTGGAAATGTGAATTGTTTGCCCAATAATTGATTTATGCAAAAAGTAACATTTGGAGAGGGAAAATAAGAAGGCCAGGGGCCCAGAGACTTGCTGCCACTGCCACTGTGTGTGGCATATTCAAATTCAAATTAGATTATATGCAAACACCAGCCAGTCGTCTTTCACTTGCCGTTCGTTCATTCGTTCCTTATTATTATATAGGAATGCCGAATGAAAATACGAAAAAGAGCAAAAACGGGCGACGGTCTACTAATATTTGCATAATCGCAGGCAGCTCAGCTCAGCTCGGCGGAGCAGGCAACAGCAACATGCGGCAAAGCAATTATTTCTTTAAAAATAAATTGCATGCACAATTGGTAGCAATAGCAATTGCAGCGGCGGGGCAGCCCCAAACAAAATCCAACAAAATACCCACGGAGGACCACCAGAGCGAGAGCTCCGGAGTCGGATCTGGGATCTCGGAATCTGGCCGAATGCAGGTCCCAGTCTCGACGAATTTGGTCAAAACAGCTTCTTCTTTACTTTATTTTTTATTTGTGTGCTTTTTTGTGGCTAAAACCGAGACGGCCAGGCCCAAGGAGCCAAAGGGGGGCGTGGCAGCACAGCTCGTTTTTGCGATTTGTGTGTACGCCTCATCCATTTATTTGCATATCGATTTGGAGTTTTTAGTTCGCCAGAATACACTGTCTTTTTATCTCAGCAACACTGGGGAAAATATTTCAGATTTAAGTGTGATATATCTTTAAGGAGTTTTGGGGGAATAAAACTTAAATTACTTAATTCAAATTTGTGTATTTTTAAGGTTTGTCGGGTTACATTTTAACTTATAACCATTTTGATGAATTATTGAAGGGATTTATTATAATAGAAAATATGTATAAATACCATATATTAAATATAAATTTTATTCTAAATGCAAGAAAGCTTTACATTTTATTTATAAAATAATATGAAGTTTAAATATTTTTATGTATACAAATTATAAATATTTTAAGCTAAAAAATAACATTTCTAACAACCCTTTCTCTCTTCAAGTATAACTTTCTTCAATTTCTCCCCAATTTTAATATTAAAATAACTTGCTTTTCAGTGCATTCCGAAAGTTTCCACCCGAATACTTGGCTGGATTTTATTTGCGGCACAAACAATTGCATAATTGCCCTGCATCTTTATACAACTCGAGAGTTTGTTGGCCAAGCATTTAGCCTAGCCTTGGGGCTGCTCCTGGCTTCTGCAGATTTAGCTCATGAATACAATGCTCACGGCTCTGGATGGTTCTCAAGTGCAAATTCAATTTTTATAGCACACTTATCTCATCGTTGCATCGATGGATACTCGATGGGTGACATAATGCCGCCCGATATGCCCGATAAGCACGTGCCATTAGCCCATCAGCCAATGAGTGCCACATGAGTGGGGGGCAAGTAGTTTTAATTTGTCGCACGACCAGAATTCTTGGCCAAAACTTTTTGGGGCGGTCACGTAGTCATAACGAGTTGGTAACTCCCATTGTTGTTGTTGCAGGAAAATTGAAAACTTTGCCGGGAATAGTTCCCATCAAACTTGGCACAATTTCCAGAGGTTCCTTTGAGTTTTGTTTCGAATTAGGAAATACCTAAGACTTTGGGCTAAATGAGAAGGTAGAGGAAAGGGTTTAAATATCAAAATTAGGCTACTTAATTTTTATTTGTTAATTTTAACCATTTTTAAATAGTTATACCTTAAAATATACCTATACTGTTTAAATTTAATGTTATACATTAAAGAAAACTAAATTCCGCATTTCGAAATTTATGCACCCTTGCAGTTTCAATAAGTTTTCCTTGTACAACAATTAACAAACTTCCCAGAAAA